>WFMF01000283.1:0-227713 GCA_011033025.1 Beroe forskalii | reverse complement strand
CAATTTTTTTTTTAAAACCCCGGGGGGTTTTTTGAAATTAAATTTCCCAAATAAAAAAACCAAAATTATTTAAAAAAAAGGAAGGGGGTCCTTTTATGATTTTTAAAAAACCCCCCGAAATTTAAAAGGCCTAAAATTTGCTTATTTAAAAGTCTTTACTACCCAGCGTTGTCGCTTTTTTATAACATTCTTTTTTAAATCCCCTTTAAAGTAAAAACTATGCATCATTTTGATTTCCGTTACAAAAATGTGCATATCTCTGAGGTTTTTTGAACAAACTTGATCTCAGTGAAGTTTATATTCACTTTTGAGTTCCAGAAGCGGAGTTATGACCGAAAAACCAGTTTTTAAGCAATGACTTTAAAAGCTCGAAAATCAAAGATTTTCTCGTTCGGTTAGACTTCTATAGTACTTTAGAGGCTCAAACTCACTGCAGAAATGATTTAGGGTGCTCGGCTAGTCGGCTTCACCTCACTCTCTAAATCATTTAAATTTCCCCACCTGCGCTTTCGACATCTAAATCATAAAAATCCCTGCTGTCGCAGGGCTTTATATTTTCTGCAAGTTCGTCTTACTCCTCTAAAATACAATAAATATCTATATAAACCCGACCTGTCTTGAATTTCAAAAGTCCTCATCTAGTGCTTTCTAAGTTCATAGAGTATGAAGTAAATGAAGCTAATTAAAACCTGAACATCATTACAAGTAGCCTCAATAACTTGGTTCCACAAAAAGAACTTACAAACATATTTGTTCGCCCTCATTAAATATGTCTCTGAATTCCTAAAATTGAATTTAACGAGCTGACATATAGGCATTTTATCGGCGCATTTTCTTACGAATCAGTCAAAATTGTCTTTTAAAATTAAACACGATAGAATTTGAATTAAGATCCCTTTATGGATGCTTCTGATTCTCATTCATTGGCTTTTTAAACTTGCGCCCTTAAGTTTTTGATACCATTCAAATTTTTGAAAATCATACAATTTTTGAAAATCATACAATGTTACATTTGAGTAAAAATTGCAAAAGCGCTCATGTTCGCACAATGGCACAGTTATCAAATATTAAAGAACTCTTCAATCAATATAGTTGAGCCATTGAGCAAATTATATTACTAGTGATCATCTGGCAATATGGATATTGGTCAATTATAAATGAGGATCCTCGTCCCTTATTGAAGCCGAATTAACAGTGCCTATGTTGGTCACAAAGGATAAGACAATGCAAGACTACTCCTACAGTAGCAATACCCTTGCAATGGAGCTAGAGCTTTGCGGATACACACTATATTTATCGGGTCTGATTTCTACGTCATGTTCAACTTGATTGCTTAAAGCATTGACTGAGGGGGACCCCCTAGTGAAACACTAAAAATGCAATTATGATTCAACTCAGATCTACTTAACACCACTGATTTACTGCCAGTTTCGAGAATACAACATTGAAAATGGTTATATTATCTCTCGTCTTCAGAAAACTCCATTCAGTGATAAGCATTTTCCTCAGTTAGTTAATTTAATGTGTCGTGTTGTAAGTTTAAATATTTCTGCATGTTTTTTATACAATACTCCATATTTTGTCAGATGTTGTCTCACCTGATGTAAGCCACAATATTATCTAATAATGTGAACGGGTTGTCGGTTTTGAGCCGTCACGTCGGCTCAAAGTGCTTTTTGGCCTGTAACTCGGCTCAGGAGCATTTTGGAGCGTATGTTTATACAATACTCCATATTTTGTCAGATGTTGTCTCACCTGATGTAAGCCACAATATTATCTAATAATGTGAATGGGTTGTCGGTTTTGAGCCGTCACGTCGGCTCAAAGTGCTTTTTGGCCTGTAACTCGGCTCAGGAGCATTTTGGAGCGTATGTTTATTGGCAGGTCTGATGTGAACATGGCCATTGCGATTCGTTTGAGCCCGGAAACGGGTCTTTGGGACCTTCTTGGCCCGGGATATGAATTTGTGGACATGCGTGTCAGGGAAATGTGAGGGTTGGGCATTGGGTCCGGTTTCTGAATGGTGTGACGTGGCCGTTCTGACTGTTCTAGACCCCCAGGGCCTTTTTCTGTTGGGCGAGGGATGTTTGGGGAATGTTTTCAGGGGTGGGGTTTTGGTCTCGACCCCAAACCGTGGATGCTGCATTGATTTTTTGCCGAGGGTTCCACAGCGAAAGTGACCGGAGATCGGTTTTTTGCCTGTGGCTTGGTTTCTGAGCTTTTTGGGGCATATGTTTGTTCGCAAGTCGTGTGTAGGCATGCCGGTTGCGGTTCTTTTGAGCTGTGAACGGGGTCTCTGCGACCTTCCTAGAAGATCGGTTTTTTTGGCCTGTGGCTTGGGATTTTTGGCCTGTAACTCGGTTCATGAGCATTTTGGAGCATATGTTTATTAACGGGTCTTGTGTAGACATGGCCGTTGCGATTCGTTTGGACCCGGGTACGGGTCTCTGTGACCTTCCTAGCCATAAGTGAACAACATTTTATTTCGTTATATCTCCCACTTTCATCACCCTCACCTGCTGGGTACTCCGTACTTCAAACCAGCTAAGTCTCATTACCTCACCACTTCTGTCAAGTAACAAATTTCTGTACATCTAGACCCATAGAAATAAATACTATAAACTGCAGCCCATTTCGAAAGGATGTCCCCTCCCAATAAATCTGATTTAGCAACATTACTATGATTAATGAACAATAATACAACACCAAAACATCACCAAAACTAACAATCAGTTCCCTCGTTAGTACCCATAGCTGGGCTTTGCCCATTGATCCCAACATAACTGCAATCAATGGGAATATTATTTACAGTCTGGTTGGGTCAGACCTCCCTGTATCAGACGCATTCCGGCTGATCTCCGACTTAATCTGCAGGCAAGCATTGACTTGCTTTGCAGTCTGTTTGAAGCCAGGGGCGTTGGTAGCTTACTGGTCCAGTGAGGTCCTGGACGGGTGAGCTACTCTCAGCCCAGGATATCTCCGGCAGTCAGGTGGCCTAAAAAACCACCCAGGAGTTCACACCCTTCGCCTAGTGTACTAGGGATAGTTTCCATGCTCAGCATGGCTGCCACCGGCCTGGTTGATTAAACCGACTGTGGCCATTTTACTAAGACTACTAAGACCTTCCTAGCCCGAGGTGTGGGTTTTTGAGCACGCGCGCCGGTTGAGTGACGAGGGGTGGGCGTGGTCAACTGTTCACCACTATTTGGGGATTTCTGCCCCCCTCAAAGTTGATTGTTGTCATTTGGACTGACAGGTTCCGGTGGGGGATTCTCTCGGCCTCGGGGGGCCTACTCGGCTTTGGCTGGCTACTCTAATAGTATGCTTTTCCTGGGGGCAAGCCTTCTTTTTTATTTTTTTGGAATGGACTGCTTGGGTAACTGACTGGCCATGGGCCAAGTTTTTTTTTTTTTTTTTTTTTTTTTTTTAAATTTTATTAATATTAGGATGCACTATTTCTCAGACATTACTATGATATTAAACAAAAAATCATTATTTATTGAGATAAAAGTTACCTGGTGGAGGAGACACCACATGTCTTGGGAAATAATTCGAAAAACAAAGAATGGAGTTCCATTTCTGATCACATGTAGAGATGATTTCAGTTTTAATGTTACTGTGCTCATTGGAGAATGCCAATTGTTTGGTCATCTAGATGAAAAAGTTATGCTGTCACACAAAATCAGTAAGCAGGTAATAATTAACCCCTTCTATCATTAATCACAGCTAATTAAATGAAACTATTGTGGACCAGCAATGGCACAAAATCATGACCAAAGGTTATCCAACTTTCAACCAAATTGTATGAGTTGAACAAAAACTGGACATTTTTATAATTCATTTAGTACCTACTCATATATTCATGTTGCTAAAGACCCTCTTTTTTGATCCAAATTTGTCCAAATTGAAGTGAAAAAGTTATAACCTTTTTTGTCTCTTAAGTGGTTTCATCGTTCCACGTCGATTGAATGGATTGATCAAATGAAAAACGCGCACAATACACTTTTACAATGACGTCTGCGCAAAACAGCAAGCGCGAGCGGGGAGCAATTGTGTGGGTTTTTCATTTGATCAGTTCATTTGATGGATGCAGAATGATGCAGGTGCCTAATGTTCTTAATAACAAATCATGAGTGCAAAAAATGAAGGTTGAGTATAATGATTTCACAGATAGGGTTGTTGAATAAGAGTCACATTATTCTGATAGGGTATAGTAGGTAGAAGGGAAACACTTGGCTAAGACATCAAGAACCTATAAAAAGTATATAATATTAGTAATCAATATAATATTATAACATGCCCCTTTTTTAAAGCTTAATATCACCCTATCTTTCCCTCCGAATAAATATAAAATATAAAAACGCCGCGCAGTGCGCACACTAATATAAACGCTAAGCTAAGCAGCCCGGCTGAAAACAAATCTACAATTTCTATAATTTAAACTCACGTGCGCGCAACTAGCACTATGGAAAATCCCTGCGCCATACGCAGAATAATTGCGCCAGCACATAAAAAGATAAATCCATTTAAAAGATTGAAATGAGTCTTATCGCAACTTATCAAACTTATCTCATTCATTATCATTATCTGTGTGTACACACACAAATCCATTTCATTTAACAAATGCTTTGCACACAATATAATCCTGAAATATACACAAATTCGTAAAAAACATAAAAATCATGAATTGTCTCATTTAGTAAAAACAAAATGTGTCACGTAAAATGGTAAAAATTACTTCTTTTGATTTCTAATTCTCTCGGACCTACGAGGAATTACGTCAACTACTTGGTTCTTAAGACGTTCAGATCGCCTTAATAATGGTGCTTTGTTTTCTACATTGGAATCAGGACGGGGATTGGGTTTGGCACTTGGGGTAGGGTTACTCAGGGCGGGTTGAACTGTCTGAGGAATGGGAGTGGTATGTGGGGTCGGGGTTACTAGCGGTAAAACATCTTCGGGCGGAACAGTACTGTGTGACTTTCTCGTCTTGTCAGCAAGTAACAGAGAACTGTTGCGTCTGATTATGTTACCATGAGTTTACTAACTCATAAGACCTACAGGAGTTATCAACTGCACGAATTATCTGGCCTGGATTCCATTGTTTGCTGTTGAGATTATCACGGTAGCGAACAAGATCACCATTTTTGAACAAGCTTCTCTCGTTAACAGCATTTCTATCATAGTACATTTTAGCACGTTCTTGTGCAGCTGTTAGACTAGTACGATTAACATTATCATTAAGTGTATCCAATGTGTTAGGCTTACAAGGTAACTTAGTTCTTAATGATCTATTCATTAACAACATGGCAGGACTATCTATGTCATTACTGAGAGGAGTATTACGATACTGTAACATAGCTAATTCTAAATCACTACCATCTTCATGACATTTGTAAATAATGTTCTTGATATGCTGGATTTTACGTTCTACTTGGCCATTACTCTTAGGATATCCAGCTGGATGCAATAAGGAGGTTTCACAGTGTGAAGATGTGGGATACGAGGCTACACAGTATCCTGATCAATACTTCGTCTTCTCATCAGGTATCCTGTCTTTGTCAACAAATAAATATAAATTCTAAAGTTTTATTCTTTTATTCTTTTATTCACTTCTTATTCTATTCTGGTGTTGCTTTCCTTTTTTCCCTTCCAATGTCCATCCTCTCTTCAGCTCTCTCCCTCATCCCACCTTAATCCCTCCTCTATGATCCCCCTTCTCTCGTCTCTAACACTCTCCTCCTTCAGACAGAAAGAGTGGTGTGTTTGTGGTGCAGTTGAACGCGGCGTTTGGCAGAGAAAAGAGAGGAGTCAGAGCAGACTTGCTACTACAGCATCAGTCCTCTGGTATATAGAGTGTTGCCTCGTTTAGTTTTTACACGACTTTCTAAAGTATTGTTAATTTTTTGTCGCGTACGAAAAAAAGATCCTTGCAGTTGCAATCACTCAATTTAAACTAAGTCCATAGACCCGAATAAATACTATTCTGGAGAATGGGCGTGACTCACTCCAATCCCTCGACCATCATCCCATTCCCTCTAAGGAAAAGTTTCTGCAAATTATTTGAGGAAGTACGGAACCTTTCATTTGAAAATTCCTGCATTGTCCAAATCATAACTCCCAAATAAAGTCAGTTTAGTCTGCATAGATTTAATTATGTTCTATAAACCTTTGATTAATGTAATCATAGATCGATTGCATGAATCAATCAGCAAGCCAGACAGGAGAATTAATTCTAGCAACGCCTTGTCGCGCGGGTGAATTGGGAAGCAGTCGGCTAGATAATGTTCTCCAAATTTCCTATTCAATATTATAGCGATAATAATATACCTACCTTTGAACTTTGCATTTAAGCATCTCAATTCTGATTCCTAAATCCCTATTCTCTGTCCTGTCAGAGATTCTCTAGAAGTCGGTCAATCTTTGTCCTGTCAGAACTGATATAACCCCCCCCCCCTTTCTCTCTCCCTCACACTTTCTCTCTCTTAATAATGATAATTAATAAATATTGAGGTGTCATGGTGATAATGTCGATGTTATGACTCAGATGAAGTGGCGATGTCTTATCACACCAATTCCACTCTTACTCTGGTGAAGTGGCGATGTCTTACCACACCAACTCCACTCTCCAAGTCTCTGACAGACTCCTCCTCCCCATCACAATGTCCTCCTCCTTTACCTCCTCTGACTATTGGATAGCTCTCTCTGCTGAAGTCAGGAAGGACTCCTGTTCTCCTCTTTCATCCCCACTCAAGTAAGTCAAGAAATGGAGGAAAAATCGAAATGTTTCAATGATTTTCTCTTGCAGCTATCCTCAAATATACGTCTTAATCAACTATCAAGTGCTAATTAACATTACTCGGATTTTTACCCAATAAAAATTTAGAGCTGTGGCTGCCGTTGATTATCTTCGAAATGGGTTATTGTATAATTCCTGCTAAATATTCCAACTTCATATTTCTCAAAACTGCAAGCATTTGAACCAACATTAAATCCTCTGCAAACTGCACGATTATATGCTATTTTAATCTACAATTTATATTATTAGTCTTGCAATGAGACCATCATGCGTCTATAAATAATCCTATTAAAGTATTAGCTATAAATATGGCATTAAAGAATTAAAGTCCCTTACAAACACGTTTAAGTATCAGCCGACAGCCTCCAGTATGACGTCTAACTCCACCCTACCGACGCAATGCTGTCAACTGTCAAGTCCTGTGGAGCTTCTTTCAGGGAGCTAACTAATTAAACTCTTTGACACACGATTCTTAGAATATAATCTGGCTTTCAGACTCCAAGATATCATTATAGTGCGATCTTAGATTGCAATTTCAAAAGACTCAAACTCTTGGATATAAGTGTGATCTTAGATTGCAATTTCAACTTTCAAAGGACTCAAACTCTGGGATATTGGTGCGATCTTAGATTGCAATTTCAACTTTCAAAAGTTCAAAGGGTGCAAACTGCAAAGTGTTATAGGCCCCCCTGTTATAAGATCTGTCTTATTTGTTGGAACTGCCAACAAATAGATGACCTAAACCGTTCCTTTGAGGGTTTACAACATTGAGTGTGCTAAAAATCACAGTGCCTAGTTTAAAGTTACAGGTTCACGAGATATCCCATCATTCCACTGAACTCATGAAAATTTCTTGGACTTGAATGTTGAAATTCTAACCAATACCTAACCATTAACAATGACAAGCGCTGGTGGTTAATTTTATAAGGTAATATGGTATGACAAAAAACAATTGGAAATTGTGTAGGTTCCGCAGCGCCCTTGTAAATTTCTGCGATTAAAAGAGGTGATATGGACTTAAATCGCAGCGCTGGCGTGGTAGTTGGCTGTTATACTTATAGTTGCCAGGAATAAATATGTTGTAACCCATAGTTAAATTCCAATTTAACTTGTCGTTAATAGATGAAATGAATGAAACTATTAATCTAGTTAATTAATTAGCATATATTCATTCCTTGCAACAAACAGCCCACTACCACGCCAGCGCTGCGATTTAAGTCCATATCACCTCTTTTAATCGCAGAAATTTACAAGGGCGCTGCGGAACCTACACAATTTTCAATTGTTTTTTGTCATACCATATCATCCTTTTTGGTGTTGAACAAAGGAATAAAGTTTCCAAGCCGTTATCATTAGTTTAAAGTCGATACCATGTTCCCGAGACGAGATATAAGCGTTAATTGGTTTAATTGGTCAATTATCCAATTAAGCGATTAGTAACACAAATTTTTACATGGCTCACAGTCACTACACGCAGTCCATGCAAAAGTGTCCGATGCCGCTCCATTAAAGTCGATACCGTGTTCCCGAGACGAGATATAAGCGTTAATTGGTTTAATTGGTGGGGGGGGGGGTAAGGCAAACTTTGGCAAACTTTGGCAAACGCTTCCACTTTTTTGGAGTTTGCCAAAAGGTGTTTGCCAAAGTTTGCCATAGTTTACAAAGTTGCCAAATTTGCCAAAGTTTGCCAAAAATACCTCAAAAATTTTTTGTTTCTGATTTCTTGTCCACTGTGCATGCAGGACGTGTGCATAATGGTCTTTGAGGGAGCTGAATCGATTTCCAATGCTTGATTTTCATTCATACCTTCCCCTTCGAGGCTTTACTGGTGTCCACGCCTGGACCTTCCTTCTGCAAGACCCCCATTGTTCACAAAAAGTTATCGTAAACGACCAGGGTTAGAAAATTTCGAGAACCTTTTGGTTCAAGAAAAGAGATCTTTATAATTCCAAGGCATGGATCCATGTATCTACTATCTACTACTAGTTCATCAGATAACGTGTCTTTGGCAAAATTGTACCACAGGAATATGACCAACATTAGCCTTCATTAGCATCCATGGAGGCTGAGTGGAGGCTAATTTCAAGAATAAGCCTCCATGGAGGCTAATGGTTGCAATAGGCTAATTTTCAAAATAGCCTCCACTGTGGTGGCTAATTAGCCTCCATTAGCCTCCGCTCAGCCTCAATGGAGGCTAAAATTTTGGTTTCACCTCCACTAGCCTCCATTGAAGTCTGAAGAATTAGCCCTCATCAGCCTCAACGGAAAATAAAATATAACATTTTCGTGGTGGGTAAAGCTTTAATTTATGGAGGCTAGTGGAGGCTATTTGGAGGCTGAGTGGAGCCTCAATCAATTAGCCTCCATGTGCACTAAAAATCAACTTATAGATTCAAACGTTCAGACAGCTCCAACTATCCTCCACTCAGACTCCACTAGGCTCCACGCAGCCTCTACTAGGTTCCACACAGCCTCCTCTAGGCTCCACTTGGCCTCCACTAGGCACCACTCAGCCTCCACTAGGCCTTCACTAGACTCTATTCAGCCTCCACTAGGCACCACTCAGCCTCCACTCGGCCCCCACTAGACTCCATTCAGCCTCTTCTAGGCTCCACTCAGCCTCCACTAGGCTCAATTGAGCCTCCACTCGGCCTCCACTAGTCTCCATACACCCTCCACTAGGCACCAATCAGTCTCCACTAGGCTCCATCCAGCCTCCACTAGGCTTCACTCAGCCTCAACTAGGCTCCACTTAGACTCCACTGGACCACTAGGCCCCACAGCCGCAACTAGGTTCCACTCAGCCGCCACTTGACTCCACTCAGCCACCACTAGGCTCCATCCAGCCTCCACTAGGCTTCACTCAGCCTCAACTAGGCTCCACTTAGACTCCACTGGACCACTAGGCCCCACAGCCGCAACTAGGTTCCACCCAGCCTCTAATAGGTTCCACCCAGCCTCTACTAGGCTCCACACTGCCTCCACTGACCACTAGGCTCCATTCGGCCTCGACTGAGCTCCACCTAGCCTCTACTAGGCTCCACTCAGCATCCATTAGGAATCACTCACCCTTCACTAGTCTCGGATCAACCTCCACTAGGCTCCACTTGGCCTCCACTCAGCATTCACTAGGCTCCAGGTAGCCCCCACTAGGCTCCACACAGCCTCCACTAGTCTCCATTAACCCCTACTAGGCTCCACACAGCGTCCACTAGGCTCCACTCAGCCTCCACTAGTCTCCATCAACCTCCACTAGGTTCCACTCGGCCTCCACTAGGCTCCACTCAGCCACCACTAGACTCCATTCAGCCTCCACTAGGTTCTACCCAGCCTCTACTAGGCTCCACTCAGCATCCACTAGGAATCACGCAGCCTCCACTAGTCTCCGTTCAACCACCACTAGGCTCCACCCAGCCTCCACTTGGCTCCATTTAGCCTCCACTAGGCTCCACTCAGCCTCCATAAGGCTCCACTTGGCCTTCACTCAGCCTCCACTCGGCATTCACTAGGCTCCATTCAGCATCCACTAGTGACTGGGCTCCACACAGCCTCCAATAGGCTCCACTCAGCCTCCACTAGTCTCCATTAACCTCTACTAGGCTCCACACAGCGTCCACTAGGTTCCACTCAGCCTCCACTAGTCTCCATCAACCTCCACTAGGTTCCACTCGGCCTCCACTAGGCTCCACACAGCCTTCAATAGGCTCCACTCAGCCTCCACTAGGCACCACTCAGCCTCCACTCGGCCTCCACTAGGCACCACACAGCCTCCACTAGGCTCCACTCGGCCTCCACTGGGCTCCATTCAGCCTCCACTAGGCACCAAGTAGCCTCCACTAGGTCCCACTCAGCCTCCTCTCTATCAACCTCCACTAGGTTCCACTCGGCCTCCACTAGGCTCCACACAGCCTCCAATAGGCTCCACTCAGCCTCCACTGGTCTCCACTAGCCTTCAATAGGCTCCACTCGGCCTCCACTAGGCACCACTCAGCCTCCATTAGGCTCCACTCGGCCTCCACTAGGCACCACACAGCCTCCACTAGGCTCCACTCGGCCTCCACTAGGTTCTACCCAGCCTCTACTAGGCGCCAAGTAGCCTCCACTAGTCTCCATACACCCTCCACTAGGCACCACTCAGCCTCCACTAGGCTCCATTCAGCCTCCACTAGGCACCAAGTAGCCTCCACTAGGTCCCACTCAGCCTCCTCTCTATCAACCTCCACTAGGTTCCACTCGGCCTCCACTAGGCTCCACACAGCCTCCAATAGGCTCCACTCAGCCTCCACTGGTCTCCACTAGCCTTCAATAGGCTCCACTCGGCCTCCACTAGGCACCACTCAGCCTCCATTAGGCTCCACTCGGCCTCCACTAGGCACCACACAGCCTCCACTAGGCTCCACTCGGCCTCCACTGCGCTCCATTCAGCCTCCACTAGGCACCAAGTAGCCTCCACTAGGCACCAAGTAGCCTCCACTAGTCTCCATACACCCTCCACTAGGCACCACTCAGCCTCCACTAGGCTCCATTCAGCCTCCACTAGGCACCACACAGCCTCCACTAGGCTCCATGCAGCCTCCACGAGGCTCCACTCAGCCTCCACTAGGCGCCACTAAGCCTTCACTAGGCAATTATCATTCTCAACGCCGTTGTGTTGGGTTATGCTGCAGAAATCCATGGAAACTGGTGACCAGTGGTTACGGTGGGGCCTTACCATTGATCATAGGATGCTTATGTAGCGTAGATGCTTCGGTTTTAGGGCTTCATACAACTGTTTGATCCGTTGATCGGACTACTCAGTACTTAAATGCGTGAAACTTAAAGTAAGAGGTAATGAAATATCGCATTTGTTACTGTAGTCTACTACTCTATTCAATGTGGATGAGGTCTCTGCTACAGCTTCTGGATAACGTCAAAATGTGAAACAGACCTTGGGAATCGATTCAGCATCCTTGAAAAGCATATTATGGGTACCTAAAGTGTTGCCTAAGTGCTTAAAAAGGTAGTTTATTTTTGGCAAACTTTGGCAAACTTTGGCAAATGCTTCCACTTTTTTTGGAGTTTGCCAAATAAAGTGTTTGCCAAAGTTTGCCATAGTTTGCCAAAGTTTGCCTTACCTCCCCCCCATTGGTCAATTATCCAATTAAGCGATTAGTAACGGAAATTTCTACAGAGCTCAATTCGCGCAATCCATGCCAAAGTTTCCGATGCCGTTTGAATTAAGTCGATACCACGTTTCTGAGACGAGGTTTTAGCGATAATTGGTTTAATTGGCCAATTAACTAATTAAGCGATTTGAAGTGAAAATTTTTAAATAGCATACTATACGCAATGTATGCCAAAGTTTCCAATGCCGTTAGATTCAAGTCCATATCATGCTCTTGAGACGAGATATACGCGATAATTGGTTTAATTGGCCAATTATCCAATTAAGTTTTTTGATGTTAAAATTCCCATATAGCCTACTACACGAGCCCTATGCCAAAGTTTGCGATACTTTTAGATTTATGTCGATATCTGTTTTGGTTTTCACACAAACTTACTTACAAAAAGTGTCGTGCCGAGAGAGAGAGGGCGAGAGACGACGATAACACTAATTTCCGTGATTTTAGGCATTTTTTGATTATTTTTCCTGCCAAAACGGTACGGTCGATTTTCATGAAATTTTCAGGGTTTTATAATCATGTGATGGACTAAGCCTGTGCAAATTTTTGGGATCAACAATTCAAGTTAACATCTTGAAAAAGCGACACGAAAATCGCGATTTTCGCAAATCGCTGTATTTTTATATAATGGGCGCTGGCAAACAATTTTTCAATACTTGAAAAACGATTTCACTACCACTTTTAGCACTTCGTGCTGGTTCTACCGGCTTGTTTGGAGTGTCTGGCCAGCAGTCCCGGCCCTTCGGGCCGGGACTGCTGGCCAATTTGGCTGCCCTCGGCCCTTCGGGCCGAGGGTATCTGCCCTTCGGGCAGATGCCCTAGAGGGGTGTGCAAACTTGCGCTGCGGGCGCTTGCCAGCGCCCTGATATAAGTAACCAGCTTTGGTACTGGTAGTTACTGTAGGTTAGAATCCGGGATGTACTCCAAGAAGAATGATAACGTTGAGCACTTCAGTAATTCTAAGAAATTAGAAACTCAGTTAGCATATTTTACACCATGTCACATTGATATTCATCAATATAAGATAAGAGATTACCAGGCGAGAACTGAGATGAACTGAAAGTCAGTACTTAAAGTAAAAATGAGCCACTTATATCCACTCCATTTTAACCATTCTTACCCCCTTTATTCTTTAAATTATGCTTAAATGCAAGAGAAATCATCGAAATAAATCGATGAACGTTGGGAGATACTTTGAAAATCATTTATTTCTGAGTAATTTCAACTTTGATATCTGGAGCAATGGCGAAAACTATCCAATATTTATTCTGCTGTATACCTTGAAGTTGAAATGATAGATAGGTGAGTTCTGTTAAGTATGCCGGTGTGGTTTAAGGTTAATAAATTCTGAGGATTGACTAACTTGCTTCCCAGAACTCAATGATTGACTTTGAACGGTTATGCGGTCAGTTTCACTTTGCCAACATGTAACATGATAATTCCATCAATGAAGCAATGCGATATTTCAATGCGCAATGATAAAGATATTAGAAATGTCTGGGATTCAGAAGTGTGAAATATCCTCATTAAATCTCCTAAATTCCCAGATTCCCTCTAGGAAGAATGAAGTGAATAGTGTAGAAATCCTCCTAAAATCTCCTAAATTCCCAGATTTTCTCTGGGAAGATTGAAGTGAATAGTGTGGAAATCCTCCTAAAATCTCCTTAATTCCCAGGTTCCCTCTAGGAAGAATGAAGTACGGAAGAGAAGACGCTTTCTTCAACGTGACCAGGGGATCCAGTACTCTAGACATTCCGATACAACTCCTCACCGTACAGAATGGCGAGGTTTTGCACCAACCTCAGGTGGGGGAAATCACTGATTATAATCGCTCTTTAATCTTTATTTCCAATAACTTGATAGATTCATCACTGATGTATTTTAATCTACAAACCACAGTACAGAACTCAGAAGTGCTGTGATTTGATCCGTTCCTAATTCCTATCTCTGTTTTTCTGTTGGCATACCCCACTTAATTTTCAGTATGGCAATACACATTTTCTCGCACAACATCCCGCTCACCCATCCCATCCCAGCTTCAGAGTTTAGTAGTTTGTGTGTGACCGCAATCCTCGGCTCGTTTCCTTCAACCATACCTATCAGCTGCACTTTAAAAATATCATAGTGCAGTCAGTTCCGAAGAACTACATTCTATATAATTCCGTGGAACCATTGAACCAAGGTTTTAGCGTTTCTAACACCATATCCTGACCTGATGACGTCATAGCATAATCCGTTAGTCACCTAACTGGTGCTGGAGTATGGCAGTGGGTACTGAACAGTGGTCTTCATCTGTTAACTGTGAAACTAGCATGTCTTGATTCCCGAGTATCACTTAGTCATGTACGGTTGGGTATATTCTTGGGTATATACAAATAATATTCTTTTTTGTAATATTTAATTTCTAAAACTGCAGTCATCAAATTAGAAGGCCATGCTAATTTGGTGGGAGGGGGCTAATTTATGAAATTAGCATGTCGGAATTATAAATCCTATATTTAATCTTCCAACATATGGATTGGTTAATTAATCTTCAGGCATGAACCGGCTCCGCTGAAAACTGCTTCATGTCAGAGTTTTAGTCGGGTTTATTTCCCAGACATTGAGAGATTGAGGAGCAGAATTTCATTAATTTCCAGTGGCAACTGTTTCATGATATGCCACCTAATTTCTATATCAATGATCGGCAGCTTTTGATTGGTGGGAGGGAAAATATATCCTAAATACAATATTTTTATTTCGTGAGAAATGCTAAATGAAATTGGTCAACCAGTCCTACGGATAAGAGGATAAACGTGAGTTAAAGTGTCGGATGGTGCCCTTTAAAACTCTGGATTGAGGAGTAATCTTGATAAATGTAGTTAGGCTCCACCTCTCTGGAAACCAGGCAAATTTAGATTATTAGTGGAAGTTCTAGATTTACTTATTTTCGTCTGTTCAGAATATTTTTAGGATATTTAGAATACTTAAAACTAAAAATAATTTATGTATATACTTCATACGCTAATCAAACGGCGCATAGTGGTACTGGTACTCTTGCTGTAATTGCGCGAGGTGAAGCCGTGTGGCAATAACTGTACTAATCACTCGAGGTGAAGCCGAAAGTTGAATATTTAGAATACTACTTTGAATGATCCATGTATAACACTAATCTCCTACCCCAGGTGGATCTGATTCTGGACCCAGCGTGCGTGTACACCGTGACCATATCGAGTGACGGGTTGCTGACGGCAGCCAACCTGGTCAGATACCATTACGACAAGTTGGGAGGGTGTCTGCTCTTCGCTGTGCTCAGTTTGTGTGTGCAGCTCGTCAACGGCGAGACGCCATCTCTCATGCACAGTGTCAGTACTCCTTCTTAGATTAGTAGATTCCTTCTTAGATTCCTTCTTAGATTCCTTCTTAGATTCCTTCTTAGATTCCTTAGATTCCTTCTTAGATTCCTTCTTAGATTCATGTTAGATTCCTTCTTAGATTCCTTCTTAGATTCCTTCTTAGATTCCTTAGATTCCTTCTTAGATTCCTTCTTAGATTCCTTCTTAGATTCCTTCTTAGATTCCTTCTTAGATTCCTTCTTAGATTCCTTCTTAGATTCCTTCTTAGATTCCTTCTTAGATTCCTTCTTAGATTCCTTCTTAGATTCCTTCTTAGATTCCTTCTTAGATTCCTTCTTAGATATTTCACACTGGTTATGCACAGTGTCAGTACTCCTTCTTAGATTAGTAGATTCCTTCTTAGATTCCTCCTTAGATTCCTTCTTAGATTCCTTCTTAGATTCCTTCTTAGATTCCTTCTTAGATTCCTTCTTAGATTCCTTCTTAGATTCCTTCTTAGATTCCTTCTTAGATTCATCTTAGATTCCTTCTTAGATTCCTGATTCCTTCTTAGATTCCTTCTTAGATATTTCACACTGGTTATGCACAGTGTCAGTACTCCTTCTTAGATTAGTAGATTCCTTCTTAGATTCCTTCTTAGATTAGTAGATTCCTTCTTAGATTCCTTCTAAGATATTCTGCGCTGGTAATGCACAGTGTCAGTACTCCTTCTTAGATTTGTAGATTCCTTCTTAGATTCCTTCTTAGATATTTCACACTGGTTATGCACAGTGTCAGTACTCCTTAGATATTTTACATTCGTTGGGATGATTTTTCTATTCTTATCTAACCTTACGTTGTCTGACGTTGTCTGACCCCCTTCACGCGCGCCCAAACTCAGACAAATGTTAATAAGCATGTATCTGCAGATCGTTTCATTGGCACGCAAATTTACTGTTTGAGCGTCGAATTTCGTAAAAAATTCATCCAATGTACAGCAAAATTGCGCGTCTTAATCGTCTCTGTCAATCGAGCTATCAGCACATAATATGCGTTAGGTCAATTTATATTTAAATTGACACTACTGGAATTTAAAAAATTTAAGTGGGGGAAGGAAGTGAGCCAACCCAAATCAAATTTTTGCGGTAGCTGGGTCTAAAGTTATAGATAACGGTGACAAAAAAACAACCCCAAAAAAGCAAAATTCCTTATATTTAAAAAAAATGCTTTTAAAAAACAAAAAGCGCATTCAGCCGTTTTGAGCAATTTTGATCAAACTTTGGTATTTGGGGAAAAAGACCCAAAACTTTTTGGGGTAGCTAACATTTCTGACCCTCAGAAATTGAGATATGACAGATAAACCAGTATTTTTGTTTTCAAAAGTTACCGCTTAACAACTGGCTTTTCGGTCATAACTCCGCTTCTGGAGCTCAAAAATGAATCTAAACTTCACTGAGATGTTGCTTTTATGAAGCTCTAAATATCCTGAAAGTTTCATCAAGTTTGCTCAAAAACCTCGGAGATATGCACATTTTTGTAACGCAAAAAGCAAGGTCGTAGATGTGTATTTAAATTGGTGTGTCATAACATACACATGATATAAAGCGCGAGTAGAACACGACTCTACGCATATAGTACTACCCTTTAAATCGGTCAAAACTTGTCGTGAGACTACTATATCCTATATAGGTCGTCATTTAGTTATCTATGGAAAAATTTGCCCAAAAATCCATCTAATATCAAATCAAACTTCAGATTGTTATCACTGTGTACAATATATTGGCACAGAAAACGGGTTCACTGCTCAAGGTCTTATTGGCTCTAAACTCATTGTTGGTGGCAGGTATGATTTAAAAGCAGTTCCTGAAATACTTTATGCGTGATCTTGCTCAGTTAGAAGGCATTGGCACCTGCTCCTAAGTGGTGGTACTTAATTTTCAATGAAACAAATAGGTATTTGTGGACTTGGTATATAATAATTTATTTCAATGCATTTTCAGGAACACTATTATCAAGTTAGATTTCAGAAGGAAGTTTGATGAATCTTTTCCTGATACTGTAAGTTTGATCATTCAACTCAATTTAACACATTGATTCCATTTCATTAAGTCTTTTATCACTTCAAAAGTTCAAATAAGTTTTTGATGTTGTCTAATCATAAAATGATTAGAACTTTTTGATCATTGACACCAAAAACAAACATAACTTTTTAGTCAGTTAGTGACAATTGGATATGTTTACAGGATCTATCACAGCGAAATATGAAAGATAATGCCTACAATGACTGCATCAATGCTGGAAGATCAGAGGTTTTTGAATTAGTAAATTATGTCATGTACTGTACTATAAATTTAAAAAAATCTTTATGAAATTTGAATTACAAGAATTCACTGAATTATTATTTATTTATCTTAGTTAACATTTTTAAGTTCATTTTTCTCAGGATATGTGTGCCAACTACTACAAAGTGATCATTCCCATTGATACCTCAACTGTTTTACTGTGTGGAACCTCTGCATACAACCCTCAGTGTGACTTCAGACAGGTTAGAAAATTTTCAAATGCTTCTGTGCATCATGTTAGTTTGGGTGGTGTTTTATTATTCCTTTGGTACTAATACTATTATTCCTTTCAATGAATGTAACACAAAAGCTAATATTCTGATGATAATGTCCACAATTTAATGATACGCACTCATTCATGATTTATACCTGGTTGGTTGAAAATCAATGGTTTATATAATGGGTTTGGGAGTGCACATAATATCCTCTGAAGTCAAAGAAAATAGCCTATTGCGTGAAAGTGTGGTCAGATCAGTCTATTATAGGACTAGTAAACGGCTTAGCTGCCGAGTATTTCCTTTTGCAGTGCATTGTAAATGGGTTTACTGTGCTAACTATATCCCTTCTCCAGTCTCCTAACCCATTCACTATAAAGTACCTCCCTTAACCTATCCCAGTCTGTGGATTTGAAAGGAGCATACTCTTACCTAGGTATATATTTCCTAGCTTGTTCCAATAATTAGTTCCATAAGATTTAATAATATTCATTGTTCCATTTCACCACATGGTTCAGTATTTGCAATCCTTCATTTCCATGATAAATTCCGAAATAGACCATTTTTATAATGATAGAATTGAAACTCAATTTCTCGAATCATTAACTCACAAAGTGCATTGACAGACGTTTTTGTATCTAAACCGTCAATACTTTAATGAAATCTCAGCTATTCGTGACTTACATTCAATAAATATAACATAATTTAATGCATAGAATAGTCGTGAGTAATGTCCCATTTCCATGTTAAATGCCTTCATTCATAACCTCTTAATAAAAGAATGGAGTGCTATACTCCCACTAGAATTTCAATGCATTTGTATTTAATGCCATGGTTACTCTTCCGCTAAGAAAACATCAAATTAATCCCACACATATCATTTGAATAATATGTTACAAGAACATAAGGAGCTATGATATGTAGATTAATAAAGCAGCGACCTTGTTAGTTGTTGTTTTACAGTTCATGTTATCAATCACTACCACACACCCTTACAACACTAGCTGGTCTCTCCAGTGGTTACTTCATACACATATCGTGTTATCAGCTGCCTCTGCTCTCACAGTTTGTTTTGATTGAGTGCTAGATGCTAACAAATGGCTGCATGTTAAGGCACACACACGCACACAACAGCACACGCGGAGTGGCCGACTCAATTGCTGGCACGAGTATTATACTGCTAGCACTCAGTATACATACAGGAGCGCTATTGGTGCTTTGGTGGGTCTATGTCAGCCTGGTCACTTCCAGGATTTTAGTTAATGGAACTGTAAGATGTGACAGGCAGATCCGGCTTTGTTACCAGGCAAGATAGACGATGGTTACTTCACTACCTCATAATAATAATATTACCGGGTAGACTACTGCACAATGGTCATCACATAATTATTATAGCTGAGTCCCATCAGAGACCCCCTGATGTTGTAGATTTCCTTGGATGTAGCCATTTATCATATAATGTTTGTAATAACTATTTAATATTATGATGGATATTACTGGGCAGGTATATAATGTGTTTTGAAATCTGACTTTGCATGACAAAGTACAAATATACGTTACCTTTAAATATTATACTGACCTGCTGAACTGGTACATCGTAATGTTGTATAGATAATGTTATCATGATTTTATGAAGTATGAATTCAAAATATTGTGTTGACTCAAGGATTATGATTTAAAAGTGGTCATTTCTTACCGTAAAACTGTCACAGCTAGCTGTGTTTTATCGTAATGTAGGTACCTATATTAATTTGCAAATAATAGAAACATAGTATGGTGCTATCCGGGACTCAGGGACCCGGAGTCATGAAATGATGAACACCTGTCACTCTTGACAGTCGCTAATATGTTTACAATGGGGAATGTCCAGGTGCCCCAGGCTCCTAATGCGGAGATTAAACGGCAATTCCGTTAGAAATGTATGGAGTCAGTGTTACCCAATAGCCAATACCGATACTTCGTGTCATAAAATGGTATACTCTGAATTAATTCTTAGAACTCAATTCGTTCAGAGGTGGCTCGATCATTTCCTCGATCATTACTAGGATGTACAGCACTGAGTTTGAGCAACTTTTCAACTGTTCATTTCTTCCACCTTCCCGTTTATTGTACAGCTATCAGGATGAACAGCATTCAGTTTGAGCAACTTTTCAACGTCCATTACCCATTTCTTCCACCTTCCCATTTATTCTTTTATTGAATCCCATGATCGTCATGTTAAACTGATGCCATTCAAACACAATGAGTCGTGAAGATTACCCTGACCTCCTAAGGGCATGGTACTGGCTGGCACGCGGCATTTCAATTCTCCGGGTCAAAACTTTAATGTTAGGGAGACGATGTTGTGTTATCTAGTGTATCAAATGAATTACTTCGCATCATCTTTCCATTCTGTCTAAAATAGATAAGTATACTAAGATAGAATGAAAGACTTTAATTAACACTAGTTTTTTTAATTTTGTATGAATACTTATAATAAAGAAGCTGTACAAGGAAATCTTTATTCAATATCTGTAATTGTTTCGAAACGTTTATGAGGATTGATAACATTGAAAGGTCATCAAATTCATATGAAGTTTTATCAATTTCCCGCCACAAATTAAGAATTACATTATTGGTACCTATTGAAGTATCGAAGTGAAACCCAAAACAATTTATTTTGCAAATATTTGATAGCCCTCATGAATATGCGGGAACCTACCAAGCTGTCACTGTGACGTACAACCGTGACGTTAAGTGTGTCACCACCCACAGGAATGGTTTCCCTTGACAATTATTAGTTCAAACTTTAAAACTGAATAAAACTACTGTCTTATAAATATTTTCAAAGAATGTGACCATTTGCAAAGAATGTGACCATCAAATTCCCATATCCAAAAAGCCGCGAACCAGCAAACCTGGTTCGGAGGAAATTTTGAGACGGAGGAAATTTTTTGGGAAAACGGAGGAAATTCTCGACGGAAAGCTAGTACAGAAAATATGATTTCCTGTACTGTGTTTTACCCGAATTGCATTCGAATGAATCAATAAATGAAATTTCAAACCATTCCTGTACTAACTAACAGTTTTCAGTGATAAGAATTAGGATGCATAAACCGTATCAGAAAGATTTTCAATGTGGAATGTACAAAAACGTGCCTGCATGCACACAATCTGAATCGGCATTTTCAGAGGCATCATCCCTCCATGTGAGCACCTTCCCAGGGAGAACAAATTGAATTGATTCAGATGCGAAAAACCTTGAAAAGTTTTGCCTTCGACAGGCTGTTGTGACTTGTGATGTCAATAATTGGTCATGAATAATTTCAGAAACAGTTTCAGATGTAAGACTTTCAAATTTTTTGCCTGCGACGAGATATTGGACTTGTAATCAATCCAACTATAACAAACATAACGTTTACCAAATTCATATTCAATAAAACTTAAAAATTTTCGCCTGCGGCGGGCTTTCATGATCAAATTATGCTGCTAGAATGATCCTAGACAGTCTCAGAGGTAAAACAGACTCCAAATTTTTCGCCTGCGGCGCGCAGTTGTGATCAAATTATGCTGCTGAATTGATCCTAGACAGTCTCAGAGGTAAAACAGGTTCCAAATTTTCGCCTGCGGCGGGCTGTTGTGATCAAATTATGTTACTGAATCTTGATCCTAGACAAAAAACCTTCCAAATTTTCGCCTCTGGTGGGCTGTTGTTATCAATTTATGCTATAAAAGTATAAAATTGGCCTAAGACACACTATGAGTCTTAGACATGTAAAACTTTCGAAAATTTCGCCTGTGTTGAAGGACAGTGTCAGTAGGATTCGAAATCAAAAAGTCTACATGCAATTGACTGACTGTTCGTGATATTGCAAGTTTATCAAAATAATTGCTTTTGTTTGATAATAATCATTGAAGAAGCCAATTTTGAGACCTGTTTGCTTCGCTGGCAAAATGGAATCAATTTCAAAAGCGAAGCAAGTAGACAGCGAAATAGGCTAAAGTTTTGTGAATGAAGCGAGTAGGCTGCGAAATGGGCAAAAATTTCTGGTTCGAGGAATCATTCATCACTGTTCCGTGCCGTTTGCAAGCAGTCTTTGAGATTTTGAACCTGAAACATTGCATGACTTAATGCTTCGGTGGTTTTGAATTTATAATGTTTTACTTTTGGGTTTTCACCGAAAAGGGTGCCCATCAATTCCGTTCAAAAGATGAAATACTTAATGCTAATTGAAATTTCCCGTCCATATTAATAAAATTATTTCTTAAAAGTCTACTTAACAATTGAATAATTAGATTTGCAAAATAATTCTAAAAATTTCATAGAGGCATAGAGATGTTGATTTTACCCTATTATAATTCCTGGGCAGTAGATTATTTTCTTAACGAAAATAATATTATGCACTTTCATAACAAATGATTATTGATTGGTACCACTTTCAAACTTTCAAACCCTCTCAAACACCCACACTCTGACGTATTACAATGAAATAATATTCAGTCCCTCAATATATATGTAATTTCTCAAGATATTTAATATTAAAAGAATAAAATATGAATTAACGCATGGCAACGACCAATATAAATCGCATAATGTGCCTCAGGCATGCAAACAACCGTACTCTGAAGTTCTGCTTTCTCTGAGATCGGAACTTGTGAGGTTGGGGTGAAGTGGTGTGAAGTTGGCGTGAGATTGGCGTGGGTTTCGTGATGAAGAGGCGGGGTCTTTACTTAACAACCAGCCCGGATTTGAATTGGAGGGAATATTATCGTGACATGGGTGATGAGAAGTGATTACTAATTTAGGTGTCGTGTGTGTATGTGTTTTAAGTGTCATTAGAGGCACAGGCAGGGAGAAGGGGAAGACAGGAGATGAGGGAAGATTGGAGAACTGGGTGAATGTAGAGATAAGAGGAGAAGGCCGAAGATACAAACGTATGGGAGTTTGGGAATTTGGCATGAGAGGAGGTAAAAAAGCGTACAAAGAACATTGCACATATTTTCACGAACTGGTACATATTATCATCAATAGCTGAAACAATTTCAGTGCCTCTGATAGTGTACTGTGTAACACTTATCTGACTTCTGTGGATTCGCCCCATAAAACCATTGATAGGGTAACAGCTTGTCAATAGTGTGGTGAATGGTGATCTTAGGTCATTTGAATGATTAATTATTCGCTATTAATAGGACCCCTATTTGAAATGGTTTAACACGTCTTATGTATTTCTAAATGGGTTATCAATCGAAGAGGCACGTACCTATCATATATGAGTGATAAATGAGATGATGCGGTTTACCAAGTGATAAAAGTGGTTTATACTTGGAGACAATATCTCAGAAAAAGTGAAGTTTCTTCCAAGTTGCATGGTAGGAAGAAATAAGGATGGTCATTAAGTGAATATGAGTCTAGATCCGAGCTACAAAGTGAAGCAAAGGATTGGGTCAGCCTCAAAATCAGGTGCGTAAATATAACTGCATCAATCAACTAATTCAGTCAAGTTATTATGAGTCGTATTCATGTTCATATCCTTCACAGTGCTTAGAACAAGTTGCGAAATGCCTGTCTTTCAATCAATTTCAAACATTTTCCAGTTTTCCACCTAGTTAGCCATAGCTATGAAAGTTTTGTTAGTTTCTCTATATTAGCCTGGGAGGCTGAGAATCCACCCTAACACCCGTAGTGCAGAGTCAGGAGTCTGAGGAATGTGGTTACTGCGAAGTCTACACTTCCTGCTCACCCGATAATTGGCCGTGGCATTTGTGCTGTGTGTGTGTGACAAGAATGCGAGTGTAACACCCGTACGGATGGCTAAGAATAGCAATGTGGAAAACGGAGATATTTGTCTGTTCACTGTTGTGAACGATGTTGTGTTGGTATGTTTGAGACAGTGTGTTTTCCCACAGACAGACGTACTCCCGGACAAACAGACACGCAGACACGGCGTCTTTTCACCTGACACTGCTAGGTCACGGAGCCATTACACACCAGCTCCGTTATTGATACGGAAAATCCCTCTGAAAACAATCATTCTAATCCGATAGTGTCTGGTTTCCTTCCCCTAGCTCCAGTTTAAAGACAGCCCCATGGAAAGAGGCAGTTACACGTCATCAACTCACTGCGTTAAAGCATGACGATGACCACTTCTTCTCATCCGTGATGTTACCATCCTCTAGCATGCTCTGAGGTGTAATGCTTGGATGGGATCAGTTAGTGGTTAGAGGGGTGACATGGAGGCTGTCCACGAATAGTGGGGACTTGAGGATGGCGTTATTACCTTGATTTTAAATGGTGAAGTGATGACGCTCGACTGACTATTTGCCTTGCATATATTGTGTAGTTTACCAATGATGATTCAATTATGCAGTGCGTCTATTTTCGAGTACTTATTTCCTTGGGAGCGTGTAATTCTGGCTATGAAAATCTCAGGAAAAGCTCAGCTGGCAAGAGAGCTTGGCTGTGATAATGCCTTCTTAGACGGTCTTGATTCAGTTAATTTGGTGCGAAACGATCTGCCTACTGTTTGCAGAATATTGATGAGTATATTAGCAATCATTTATAAAATCCATTGATGTATGGACAATTGTGAGCAACAAATGATACCGGCGGCGTTGTTATCGAATTGCCGTAGTCTGGGGCATTATTAGACGTGGTCTAGTGATCTCAATACGCACCACTGTTCTCTGCTCCTGAGTGCACTACTAACACTATAGTGTATAAATGACATGTCACACGGACTGTCAACAGAAAAGTAGGAAAGTCTTCTCCCTTCAGTGAGGTTTCATCAAATTATCGTACCCCATATTCCCCGGGTCTCCCTGGCGACGGATGAGGCACCCTCATGAATATGCACCTAGGGACTGTGTGCGATCATCCAACCATTGATAAGTTGATACAATGTGCATGAAATGTTGCAAGAGAAGATGAGAGAGTGCCGGCAACTCTTTCAGTTTAACCCCTGTTCCCCCTGTTATTCCCTCCTTTTTCCTCCCATAAAGAGCTATAAATCGGTCCCTCTTCTCTTCTATTTCCAGTGACGCGGTAGGAAACAAACCGCTTCTCATCTCACGGTCTCCTCATGTCTTTTGTTCTCGTTACACCTCACTTAGTGTGGTTTAGGGGCGGGGAGGGGAGCTAACGCCTGCCAGTCTCACCCTAACAAGGCGATACCAATTAACAGGGGATTAATTCCAGTGCTCGCGACACCTCCTCCTCCTCCTCCTTTTACTCCTCCTCCTCCTCCTCCTCCTACTACTTGTGTTAATTCTAGTACGGCACACACCTATCTGAGTGCCGCTCATGCAACCACTCATCGATTGTCAGTGAGAATAACATACAGTACAATTGAAAGTGTCATTGTCTGAGTTATGTAGATGAGTCTCGTGGCTCCGCCTCTAAAGACTTGTTAAAGTGTTAAGTGTCTTTCTAATCCTTCCCAGACTGCCTGGCTCCAGCAAGCCACTACAACACCACATTTCTCATCCACACTCAGAGAATCAGACACTCAGACATACAGATAAACAGACAAACAGACAAACAGTGGTGGTGTGGACTATCTCTACTACTCCAGACGCTAGAAACGCACACCGAACTGCAGCAGTCGGTGCACTGAACCGAACACTAACCGTGCTCAATGCAACGTCAGCAACTCACCACTTCATGCTCTGATAGTGACGTCAGCTCAACTGCCAGCGAGTTACGCACCAATATATTAATAATTCCTATGTGGAAGCGTCAGTGTATAGCGTCTGTACCAGGTGCATTTTATGTATGTGTGTAGCTTTGACAGTTTGCAGCTCTCTCAGAAAACTTAAGAACAATTCACTTCAACGGTTTAGAAAAGTGTTAAGTTCGACAAATTCTCAGAGTAATTTGTTGTCCTGGCAACTGAATGGTATTTAATAACATGACCCGGGCATCAGCTCACACGGTGCATACCGTACCCTAGACACGGTAGAGTTTGGTGGGAGACCTCACAATGCCCCACGTTAACACCACCTGGAAACACCTTCCTAAATCTTCCTAAACCTTCTTAGTACTGAAACTTGCTAAACCTCCCGAAACTTACTTAACTTTCTGAGTTTCTGAAACTTACTAAACCTTCTAAAACTTAATAAACCTTCCGAAACTTACTAAACTTTCTGTTTCTTACTAAACCTTCTTAGACTTACTAAACCTACTGAAACTTACTAAACCTTCTGAAACTTACTGAACATTCCGAAACTTACTAAACCTTCCGAAACTTACTAAACCTTCCGAAACTTACTAAACCTTCTGAAACTTGCTAAACCTTCTGAAACTTACCCAACCTTCTGAAACTTACTAAAATACTAAACCTTCTGAAACTTACTATACCTCTGAAACTTACTTAATAACATTTTTGAAACTTGCTAAACCTTCTGAAACTTACTCAACCTTCTGAAATTTACTAAAATACTAAACCTTTTGAAACTTGCTAAACCTTCTGAAACTTACTGAACCTTCTGAAACTTACTAAACTTCTGAAACTTACTAAACCTTCTGAAACTTCCTAAACCTTCTGAAACTTGCTAAACGCGGGTAATAGTTTTGGAGCTTAGGTTGGGGGACTCGGAGAGGATATTTTATAGGGCAGTTGTTACTCGTTGGTCAACTGATACAACATTATCCTATTCCAGTTCTAAATAATTGCTTTATTTTGTCGTGATTGCTGATCTGTTTGGTATGCCGTCAATTGTTGATCATCTTCACTCAATTCCAGTAGGGGTCATCGTCAATAGCTCAGTATTTATCGAGTAACTCCACTGCCCATCACTCATCAGTGACCATTTCAATCCCAGCACAAGTTGCCCAAGACCTGAATATAGATTACGTCACTTTACTAACTGCTCATGAATGCCCAGGAATGGACAAGTAATATGAGCATGCGTAATTCTAATGACAGAACCCATTCTAAAAACTGAAGTGGTATTGTACGTCCGTAGCATAACATGAGTACAATTAGTCCAATGAATTAATATGATGTTAAATTCGATAGATTTCCCACAAGAATACCACCCCAATTTGACATTTCCCTTGCCCCATGACAGGGTTGTGCTAAATATAATAGCTATGTTTACCCTGTGTGTTTCTCACACAGCATATCTAGACCTGTCATGTCTATTATCTCTATCTCTCGACAGAGGGCATGTTAATGTGTCTCCTTTAGTCGTGCTGGTGATGTCATAATGTGCGAGTACATCTCCCGGGCTGGGTAACTACGCCTCGTCATCAACTGACCATGTCAAGCCCTGATGATGTCCGTCACTGCCCAATGCTGTGTTCAGTGGTATCCGTTATCACAGGAGTCCGAACCACTAAAGGGGGAGATATGCTCTCAGACCCATCTGACTAATGACATTCAATTTAATAATACTCACACCATTCAGCTTAAATTGATGCGAGATCCGGTTACACATGTCCCACTCTAAATTATTTCATTTAATCGCCCCTCAACTTTGCAAGAAGCACTATTGATAGGTGAGATGATGAAGGGTTAAACCTTTAAACAGAGTGTTGTTGGTGATAACGAGATGTTGTGTGTTTTACAGACTGGTTTCCTTGGACACTTACCCTTGTATGTTCTAATGAACCAATGAAAAGGTAGAAAATGCTGTGGATATTGAGCAGTGATCTGCTCTAGGAGTACCAGGTGTAGTAGGTGTAGAAAGTTTGGAGAGTAACAAGTGGTTGCTAGTTCTAGCTCATAAGCATCTGGTAACATCATCCAACACTCCTACTCAAACACTTGCTCAAAAATACACGTACACAAACACTGAAAACAAACACCAACAGTGAAAACAAAGACAAACACTCGCAAACAGAAACCAATACTCGCACCCAAAATCTGCACACAACTCGCAAAAAACACTGGTGCACCAAGTACCAACATACGTATGCAAACGCCTTGCTCACCAATGTACACTTATACAAAAGTACAAACACTCGCACGCAAACACTCGCACACAAACACACGTGCGCGTGCGTCAGACACTT
Source organism: Beroe forskalii (assembly GCA_011033025.1). NCBI lineage: Eukaryota > Metazoa > Ctenophora > Nuda > Beroida > Beroidae > Beroe > Beroe forskalii. Next base: position 199,887 of record WFMF01000283.1, on the reverse strand, counting down.
TGTCCCGTGCCCAGCAACCAATGTCCCACAACCTGGTGCCTTGAATCTGTAAGACAGTAGTTTACTATCATTCAGTTTAACACACGTGCACAGTGCACACATCATGCCATGAACCAGGATTCCGCATCCCTCGCCAGAATGATACAGGATGGAGGGGAAGAAGGTCTGGCACACAGGGCACATGCATTTTATCAGGACTAATGTCTGAGGGATGTTGGAACAAGCAGGAAAAGAGGGCGGGGGTTCAGGACAAAAGACAAAAGAGGGAAGAGATTGGGAGATGAAACTTCCTGCACTTCATTAGTCTTGTGTTACTAGATTGAGAGATACATCACTGTGTAGTGTATAAGTGTATATTGCTATACTTGTACAGAATGTAAAAAGAAAACCTAGTCAGCTAGTTGGAATGGGAAGGTCAAGTGGAGAGAAAAATGTTGGTATTTGTGTGATAGAATCTAATTGTGGTAATTGTGTGATAGAATAAAATAATGAACGATTGACAATTTTACGTCCGAATATTATAAAAATATTAATTTTAATTTGCAATTGTGGACTTTGCAAACATTTGTCTCATTTTCATTGGCTACTCCTCTAGTTGGAATCTCAAGGATTTAGCTAATTTCTGAGCCCTGGAAGATAATTACAGGATAGTTGGTGCTAGGTTCAAGTAGACGCAGTTAATTATAATACGACATTCCAAGCCATTCATAACAGGAAGTACTGTGGCATTACAGGAGGCTAAGCAAAGTTATTCCAAATTAATTCTAGTTAATTGCATTGAATCATGATATTCAAGTATTCATGTCTCAAGAGCCAGGCCAATGAACATAATCCCGTCTGAACATGTTTGGTGCCTCATAACAAGGTAATGTCTCGTGGACTGAGGGCGTGCGAGGGAGACCCTTTTAGTCTCGTACCATATCTTATTAAAAGTCAATGAATCCTTAAATCTTTAATGCTTTTTTTAATGAGAATCTGTATGAGCTTCTTCCTTGTCTACACTACGAAATAGTGGCGGAGAACGTTGCACATTGACCACTTAAAACCATGATAAACCCAACCTCTTCTTGAATGTTAGGACGATATCCACAAATCACAAACTGGTTATGGAATATGGCAGGGCCAGCTGGCTGCGTGGTGATTTGATAAGTTAATAAGTTGAAAATAATTATAATTAGATTGTAGTTATGTGATGAAACATTGATTGCTAAATTTGAAATATGGGAACTTAGTTCTTTTGTAACTCTAAATTGAATGTGCAAACATTATATCACAAGATAAATGAAAGCAATTTCCCTATTTTACGTTGAATTGTCCTCAATTCTCAGTCATTTTGGAGGGAGGGACTCATGCCATTAGCACTTTAGCAGCTATAGAGACACAGTTATTAATGCATTCCCTCTGATAACAGCTTTTCCACTTTGATTGTTCTGATATATTCATATCATATCTTATCCGGTTACCGTTAAATGATTCGGAGTTTCCGCGTTTATGCTCTTTAGATGTGCCCGAAAGTTGAGAACTTGAGGGAATTTGAACTTTCTACGTTTCAAGGCGCCATTCAGCTCGAAAAATATCATCGATGCCACAGCCACACGTCACAAAAATTAAGTTACTTTAAAATATAAATTTTAGCCGGGATTATTAAAGTTACAATATATTCATTTGAGATACTAATCGAGCTCAAGTCATTTGTACTAGTTGCTTAACCACTTCTATCTCTTACTGTGGCGGCTGGGTAACAGGTGTTTAACGTGAAAGCTTTGAAGTGGGTAACTTTTGAAATGGAACATGATACACGAGTTACTATTCCTCCAATCATTTGGGGCCAGAAAAGTGTCCCTCTGGCACGCTGAGGAAGAAACTCACCAGTCACCTGTCAACTGAGCTGCAATGTGAAGAATCTTTCGAAGTGAACTCATTTTCAGGGCTTAGAATGATGTCTTCGATTCATCCACATCTCTTGCGCTTCATAATTAAAGTTATTTTGATTTCCTTCCATCCTTCCTTCCACTTATTTACTTACTTACAAAGTCATACATAGAGATTAGAGAGAAGTCTCACAAGTTTTGTAGTCACCAAGCTGAGCCGTCAGTTCCAAAGGAAGCCCCAGGACAAAAGGGTGGAACCCAAAGATTTACTAGTCAGTTGTTACATTTCAAATATATGGCAGGTGATAATAACGAGGAAAATAGTGACGATGAGCCAGTGTCTCCTTCTTAAGCCGCTTTGTTGCAGAGTTTGGATTCCCTTAATTTGATAGACTGGTTAATAATGAGCTTTTGTGTGAGTCATACTTGCATGTGTTGCATCTCCCCGGTCGAAGACAACTGTTACAAGTCCTCACAATTACATACTCTGTTTCCGAGTGTAATACTCCTCTTTCATCGTACGTCACATAACGAAACATGACTATAATAATCGCAACTCCTTAATTTCCGAGCAGAGCCATGGCGCCATGACTTTACCGCTGCAGCTAATACAGAGATTCACAGTGTGTCAACGTGATTTTGTAAGATTTTAAGTTCACAATTTCGGAGGTTATTTCAGAGGATTCATCCCGCAGTGATCTATTCCACCGACCACCACTTACTAAATAATATCCAACCAATGACAGAAACATGCTGAAAAGGATCTTTTGTCATAGCATGATCTCAGATGGGAATTGGGGGTTTGTTTCTTTGAGCTCTGCCGCATGTCCTGAAATTGGCAATTTACAAAACATAGTATCAGTGGTATCGAGTCTGAGACAGCAGTAACCTACTGAATTACTAAGATCTGCCCACTACATGTACAGTTACTATGACTCTATTATCTGTTAGCTCAGATCTTAGATGGGGGGAAAATTTGCGTCGGTTATTGAGAGCTAATTTTCGATCAGGATAAAAGTACTCCTCCCAACCGAAGTTAATATTGCTTTCATGACTAGAAATCGGAGAACTTGCTCAGCTGTTGTGAAGAATTCATGTTTACAATCAGTACACTCAGTAAAAGTAAACTTTTTCTCGACTATGGCTCAGCTACTCCTATGATTACTGATTGCTACCCCGACAGTAACTGTAAGGCTTGTTTGGTAATTGGTGTAACGCAGATAATGATCGATATCCAGGCTTTAACGGGCCTCATGTTTAAATTCAGTTCCAAACTCCATGACAATTTCCATGGCACTTCATGCACCGCGCACTCCCGCCAAATGCCAATCTACTGCCTGTTCTCCGGGCACTATTTACTAAATCGGTCTGCAGCCCCCACCGCAATCGTCCCCCTCGTAAGTGAGTTCTGTGGCTGCGAGCATGACTGATTGGGGTAAAAGTTGGGCGGATGTTGTGGGTGACTTGGGGTGAAATACACCGTAATATTGGTCCGTTATTTAAGTGGCGGAGGGGAGAGTAGTCTATGAAATCCTGGTGATTTAGCTCGGGAGATTAGAGACTTACAACAGCTTCTCCGGCTGCTATATTTCAGTATTAATATCGTAACTACCGGACGACGAATGACGGACCTGGACACTCAGCTCTAAATGACTCCCTATAATACTCGAGTCTAATTAAAGGCTGCCTCCTTGGTGATGATGTCTGTGATTCAAATTGTAACTTCTTTCTCTTCCTTCTATACCCCGACGTTTGGTCAGACATGATGTTTCTTTAACAATACCATCCAGTCGTGTCTCCTATTGGCTGTTACACTCCATCAACTCGCTCACTATTGGTCGATTCTTTAACTCCTCGTGTCGTATTGGTCGTGGCACGCTGGAGACCAATGACACGTTGCTCATGGCAGTAAGGATAAAATGCTACGTGCTAGGCACCACAATGCAGATCAGTCTAATAATTACAAAACAGTGCTGGTTACAAAGCATGGGCCATTACGCATTGTGAATTAGAGTTAAGAGCTAGAGAAAGAGGAACGGTAATTACCATGTTTATTGAACAGCTCAACAGTTCTCCACACTTTGTTAGCAACTTCCAACCACTTTGAAATTTGAAAACCACGTTCTCTCCCATGATGAGGTGGTATAATTACCTACAAGAATTAGCATATGTGGGGAAGTTCACCTTTCCCCTTTACTCATTAGCATGGAAATGTGGTGTTGTGGTGAATTTTGAGTTAAGTAGCAGGTCAGAGGCTGTTATTTCTTGAGGATAGACCAGCTGTACTGCGGTAAGACTGTTTGCTGACATCCAGTATATATTTAAAAAGAGAGTGAATTAAAGAGTGACTGTCATTGCTCCTAGATGAGTGAGTGAGTGAATTTAGGAGATTGAATGAGAAAGCGGTTTAACGAATATTGAGTAAAAGCTTGACGCTTAATTTATTGAGTGAGTGCGACCCTCAGTATGCATGTCCTTTGTTGACGCTGCGAATCCTGTATACAAGACATAACCTTATACGACATATTGTGCGGTGTCCATGTGCCGAACTTAGTGCTATTACTTTATTGACAGTTATTTATCAGCATTGCTATCGACATTACAATAACATAGTAGTAAGTTACTTCTTGATGAGTACTTCTTAGATAGAGATGTTTTTTGACAATGGCAGGTATTACTGGAGAGTACTTCGTAAAGGTCTACAACTGCTGATGATGATGCCGCTCTGATGTTATCACAATAGAGATACACAAAGATATATATCATGAAGTGTAGCGGAAGTTTACACTCTCCGGGTTATACCTTAGATCCATTGAACAAAAGAAAGTACCCTTCGTCTGTAAAGTAACCGTATCTTTAGCCGAGTGGAGAAACAAAATATACAATGGTTATAAATGACTACTCTTTGCTTCTGTGGTTGTTATCTCCACATGGTATTGCAAGGGAGAGGCAAACTACCGAGTCTTATATGCAGTAATAGCTTAATAGGATTCCTGGAAATGTGATTATTGAAATAATTGCACGAGGCGAAGCGAGTGTGAGTTATTTTGCTAATATTGCACGAGGAGAAGTCGAGTGAAATAAATCAGGTCAAAAATCAGGTCGCAGTCATGAACTAAATCAGCAAGAGCCCCACCCGACCCAGAACTTCGGGGGCTTTGTCGCTCACCTAGGTACTTCAAGAATTCAGGGCTTTTCAATGAGAAACCATGCTCAGAATTTGCTGAGAATCCAATGCAATTTCTCGCGGAAATCAGTTGGAATCCTAATCCTGTGATGTGAGCTGCATAGAAAAGTGTGCCATCTCACTGCAGATTGGTCAGTTAGCTGTCAGAAAGCCAATTCAGTGTGCAGTATTAATTCCACTGCAACTCAAAGCCGGACTGCTTGGAAAAGAGCGAAGTGTTTGCGTGACGAACTCCATCAAATTGCTTGGTACAAATCTAGGCAATGTTTTATGAGTGTCTGAGAAGCATATAATGTTAGGATATGTGTATAAGTGGTCTGTATATATATACAACCACCTCCTTTCAGCAACATTCTATTCCAGCTTATCCAGCTAGATATTTTATTATCCACGGTTACGTTTGTACGTGTGTATGTGTGCTGTTAGATATTTACTTGTAGGCGTGTCTGTTTGAGTAGAATAAATAAGAAAAGAATAAGAATAAAACTTTAGAATAAATTGATAATATTGATTCTACATAGTCACATGTTTGCCTGTGTGTTGGTTTGTGCAATGTTTGCTGCAATGTCAGTAGCAGACAGAACGATTGAAGTACTTTAGAAGATCATGTCGGGTGATTAGATTGCTCACATGCCTCGGCGAGAGTAAAAATGATTTTCAGATCACAATATAATCAGTACAATGTTGTTTACTAGGTAGATGGTTTATGAACTCTTGTCAGAGACGAGCAGATTGCTTGTGTATGAAGTTCGGGAGAAGTTCTAGAAAATTACTTGGTTCTGAGGCACGTTCCAACGTGTTCTGGCTCTCTGATGACGAATCAGCCGTCCATTGACCGGCTACATATTAATCAGAAAAAAGAAGGTGGTTTACAATGGAGGTTGTCCTTGGTATCGGCTATACCAAACTTATTACTAGAAAAGCCAACGGCTCACAGCTCTACTCCATCCGTTCATCATTTACAAGAGTTTTAAAATTAGTCATAGTTAAACTAACATTATGTATGCTACATAAATAAACATGATATGATTATGATGTCCGCTCATAAAACAAACAAATTAAGCGCGTAATTTATCGGAATGTAATGATGCCAGATTATATTTAAGCTGATAATTAGGTTAATATAATATTCGTTATAAGGTCCATTATTAGCTTATTATCCCCTGTAATTCATTGTTAAGGATGTATGGAGTCCGAACTACTTTTTTAAATTCAAAACAATATGATGATGAATACCTTATTACGGGCAATTAAGTTTACATTCAATAAAGTACCGGGAACCCAGAAAGGCCCTTAATATCATATATATATATCTTTGGGTAGAAGTGTGAGATGATATTGTTTATGAGCTAGAACTAGCAACCACAATATGTTACTACTCTCCTAACTTTCTACACCTACTACACCTGGTACTTCTAGAGCAGATCACTGCTCAATATCCACAGCATTTTCTACATTTTCATTTGTTTATTAAAACGTGGGTAATTGGTAAAGTTTCCTAGGAAACCACTCCGTAAAACATACATCATCTCGTGAACACCCCAACGTGAGACACTGAGCCCTGAATTCACTGAATATAGTTGCATCTCTTGTCTCACTCAAATAATTTAGAATGATAAATTAGTTGATCTCCTATGTGAATTTGAAATGGAATATTATATGCCAAAGATTGTATGAAATATTACATCCCAATCTCTTTGCGGGGATTTTGATATGTTATTTTGAAATCCAATTGGCAATTTCTAGTCTCATAAAGTTACATATTATGGAGCGTGAGTGTGCGGGAATAAGACTGCTTCACCCCATCAATTCTCCACTTTCTGCCATGATGATGACGTCACATTGAAACTCAGGCCTCTAATTCGACAGTAGAAACACGAATTGCCTGTAAACAAATCCTCCCATTACAGCCCCGTGAGATGTATTCCTTGGAATTTGTGCTAATCGAGTTATCGTTAATATGACACCAATATATTAGAAGTAATTATTTTTACTAATGCGGGTATCGGCTGGAGCGATTGTTCCCCCTAATGGTTATGAAATTGGAGGTGTGAAACGTTCCCTTATCTCTCCTTCTTCTCTTTCTCATATTATTGTGACGATACTCCTCCTCTGATTAATTGGAAAGTGCCGTGTTATCATGATACAATCAATATTCGAATATCATGGTGTGGGGGGGACTTTACAGAGTTGCTCAATGATTGGGAGAAATGAGTGTTTGGAGGCTTCAGGCTTGTGTAGTAGCATGATGTAAAGAGACGCAAGGAGTAACCTGTGGTTCTGAGAGATTGTGGTGCAGCAGTAGGAGAATGGGAGAATGCCAATTCTCTGATATGGGAAAAGCTTACTGGCCCAGGAGGATCGGGCGGCATTTCTTCACGCTTTTTAAAAATTTGGGGCAATTTATAGCGGATGTATGTACCCCGGTTTCCTAACTCCGGTTTCCTGACACCGAATAGTATCTGGCTGAACGAAGTACCAGAGCTACGATCGACGGCATTATCAAATTTTACAATAGTGAATTGCAGGTGTCATATTAGTGACTATTTTCCAGTACTCAGAAAATTATCTAATCGTGGAAATGTCCGCTTCCTGGATATTACACGTGGGGAATGGAATTCCAACTAATTATTAGGAAATAGTGACAGTGGTCGGTGCCATTCCTACTACTCTACTAACTTACTACTGGACGGTTTAAATTTATTCATGAAAGTATGAAACTTCACCTAATGTTCTCTCATATTAGCAGTTTCGGTATACCTACTGGGTCAGTCTTAAAATCGGACTGAATGATATACATATGCGAAGTTTTTCACGCACAGAATTGGATAGTTTTCTCGAAAATGTGGATATGATTCAAGGCTGAGCTAGTATCTGAATTTATAGTAAGGATCAGCTAATGTTTGAGTTGGTGCCGCACAAAGCTGCAGACTTGATTAACAGACCCTCCATCCACCCTTCTCTTCTCTTAAAGGGCTCAATTTGTCAATAGCCAATGGTTTGATATTCAGGTGTTTGTGAAATATTTCTCTTTTATTGAAAAATCCGCACTGTCAACCTAGCAATTTCTCTGAGAATACCCCAACAATGCGCGTTGCACAAGACTTGTACGGATTTGGAATGTACATTTGTTGCACAGATTCTGCAACTGTGCAGCTCCGATATTATATACGTTATGAATACCGTGAATTCTTGACCTCCCGAGTTTGACTCAATAAAATGCTGCCAACGCGGCTCTGAAATGTTGCCAGTGTGAGTGTCGTGTGTAATTGCTGCAACTCTGCCAGGAGGTGTAACACAGCTAGACTTGATGAAGAGTTGCACTGCATATAATGCAGTGGAGAAACGGCCGTGTTAGCTGTTCCTCCACAGATTCATGTAGTTCGCATGATATATAGCTTTCAGCAGAATATTCTGTATTCTGCAACCCAAAAATGCAAGGTTGCAGCCCAATTTACATGATACCTATTAGAAAATAGAAAGCTGGGTTCATTTTGAGAAATAGCCAAATAGAAAGCTTCTTTTCAACCCATCACTGACTAGTGCCTCAAATTTTATTTCTTGTGTCACATTTCTGTCTCACATTCTAACTCTAGTCTCTCATTTTGTCGCATATTTCTCCTTGATTCTATGTTCCGGGTTATATATTGACATCTGCAAAATGAGAAAATGTGCTACAACTTCCATTCACGACTTTCTAATGATACAACTTATTTCCTTATTAACTTATTAACCGAGGAAGAAGACTTTCAATGAATCCTGATTGTTGCGAAGACTACTAAGGTTTTAGTGTCACGAAATATATATTTCATCAAGATGACGAATCGAAAAGGGCGCATTCTAATAACAGGCAAAGCCTCCAATTGTTGAAAGGCAAATTGCTCTCATTTGGTATGTTGGGCAAGAGAAAAGGCAACTTCATTGAAATGTCATGAAGGTTTAGGTGTCACTTACAATAGTAAGCTGTTTAACAAAGTGTTTACAGATAGTGATTACAGATATTGTACAGGTAGTGTTTACAGGTAGTTGGTAGGTTGGGATACTTTTTAAATTTTAACTTAATATAGAAAGTTATAGTGCCCTTCTTCATAAAAATATATTAAGATGATTGTATTGGGTTATTGAAGTATTGAGAAGGATAGAAGTCTGGATCGAACGGAAAAGAAACGATGTGCTAATAGAGTGTTTAATGATTCTCTGAATTCGACAAATTTTATGTTTAATACCTATGAACAGTATTATTGTCAAATTGAAGATAAAAGGTACATCAAGTATCAACCTTGAAGACCGATTCAAATATTATCTGAACTGTCAAATTAGACTAGACCGGTCTCAAACTGTCAAGGTAGCGTTTAAACTTTATTTAGCGTTCATCAAAAATAATTGTAAAGTTCAAATTGAAGCCTCGATTTGACGAATATAATTATCAAGAAGTGAAAATAACGCCAGCTTTATATCATGTCACATGATAATAATATAAATACATGAATAAAACAGCCGCTGGTAATCAAATTCCAGTGAGTGAAACAGATTACGGTTTTAAACATCGCGTCCGTATGGCGTATGTGCAATGCACATTGTGCATTGAAAACACAATAACGACTTATCAACAGGAAAATATTCCGCCAACCTTCTGTTTTTCTATGCTTCATTTCAATAAATCTGCGAACAATAGATGCTGGTTTTCTCTTGAATGAATGAAGTGACCACAGGGTTCTTGGGAAAGCTAAGAAGTAATGCGAATGATGATCCGTTTCATCTTGCTATTGATTCCTTGTTCGCACTTAAAACGTGATGACTGCTGATCCTTCGACATTCTGATCTAAGAAATGCATTCCACTATTCCACTAGTGATTTCATTCCTTCTCTCATATAATATTGTTATCTTACCATTCACTCATTGAGCACCCAATGACTCTGACTCTTGGCAGACGTCAGCGGTCAGACCCTCAGGCTAAAACTCTCTATTATAATAACATGGCGTTAGGACCATCATAACCAAACAAACGACAATTCATTCCCCTCCCATCATTACAAGTAACTTGTAGGTACTTCTAACACAACATTTCCTGCAGGTATCCGACCTCAGTTTCTCTAAAAGGAAGGATGTGGTGTCTGGGGAAGGACTGTGTCCTGCGGACCCCCACAAGGCTGTCTCCTTCACCAAGATATCACAAGGTATGATTAACAACCTGTTTCATCACGAGCGCTAGGATTCTCATAGTTGAATTTTACCTGTATGATCGAAAATTACGCAACAATGCAAGAATGCAGTATTGCAGTCACTTGCCAATTTCAACATTGTAACTGTTTAATACTCCATTTAGCTTGGTCTAAATGGAACCTTCGCCTTAGAAAATAGGTAAAATATAGAAATATAGGATGCATAGAAATTAGTAAATCCTTGGTCTGGAATTCTGGATGCGTAGTCAAATGCGTAGTCAAATTGGTAAGTAGGACTTGCTCCTTCCCTTTAACCGTTTCAAACCGTTGAACTCAGTTAATCCGGTTAGAAACAATATTAGATTATCGTGAAATCAGAGCTATATTTTGAGATTTTGAAATGTCACCAATCTCCTTGAAGCTTGAAGCTTGCGTTACAATCTCCCTTCTCTCTCACAGCGCCATGAAATACCTGCAAAAAGTATCGAAATAATCACATAGCTGCCTCCTCCTTGCCGCTGTCTGACTCCGGCAGCGACTGCAATATACAGGTCGCGCGTGAATAATAGGCATTTGCAATGGTGTCATTACTATGGCAAAGAGTGGAGAATTGCTGAGAACAGGGCGCCTATTCTTCCTTAGCACCACCTCATACATGACGATGGGAGGGTGGAACAACCACGGCCCTTTACACGGACGCTTATTATTATATGTAATGAGTTATTTCATTTGGCATATATAATACCATAATAATAATCCACCCTGGTAAATTTAATCAAATTCCTGATTAATGGTTAAAACGGTCCCTGGTGTAGCTTGTTCTCTGGAACATTGGAGGAGCAGGATGATCCAGGAGCCAGGAGCATGTTTTGTGTCAGGAACTGACAATGGAACATCCTGTGTGGTCGAGTGTCAGGATTCCGGGTAGCACGGGACCCTATTCTCACACAAGTTTTAATGAGCATTGGAGTTGCTTACTCCGGTCCCAGGCAGGGGTATTTGGCACATGTGACATATAGACACAGGGATACCTGCATTATTGTAATGTGTTGTTTCTACCCGGGAACATGTCAATAACCTCCAGGAGCACCAAGGGGTACCATGTTAACAGTGCTATTAATAACCACTGCCAAAATAGTTGTGGAAAACACTGAGCACGGTTATATTCATTACTTGCTTACTTGACTGGCTCCGGTATCTGATTCCTGTCAAGCAAGCAAGGAGTCAAACTCAAACAGAATCCCGCAACATCTCCTTCTTCCCTAACAGTAGCCATGATCCATATCATCATATTCTGTGTATTTAGAAGTCTTGCATTGGAAGGTGTACTGGGATTGGTCAATGTTCTTGTGAAGTTTGTTTTTGTTGGTTGATATCTCTCTATTCTAGCTGTGTTTGATCATTGATCATACCTCTTTCTGTGCTGGTTGTGTTGTTGAGACTTTAATTGACACGATGTTGATTGTTCAAGGTTGTTTGGTAGCTTTCAAATAGCTTGTGCTAATCGTCTTCAGCCATTAATCCATTATTTGAAACTATTATGTGTTTGCCCTGGTGGTAGTAGGTACGTGGTCACCCCCTCTCTCTTCCTTCTCTCATTATAGTTCGTGTGTCAAAGCAGAGGAGCTCAAAGACCAGCTCCCAAAATACCACCGATCTTCTAGAGAAAGGCAGGGGCTGAGAGAAGGGCAATTAATCAAGATTAACGCTGCCCTAGGAGGACCTTGTTACGGGTAGAAACACTGGTGGAGAAACACTGGTGGCGGGCTGATTATCTAATTAATCTTTAGTTGATCCGTTCCAAGATGCCCCGGGATCAACTAATGACGTCACGCTGCAGCTTCCTGGAATTAATCCTTCTTCTGCCTTTGTAATTTTGTAGACTGGATACAATGTGCGTGGATCCCAGATTGTTAATTTACATAGAAGTCAGAATGTTGATTGAAAACAGACAATCAAGTCAACCGTAAAATAAATTAATATATAAGCTTCTTTTTCTGTGAAGACGACTATAGTAGGGACTGAATGAAAGTTGGCTCCATTTTCATTGAAGAGCGCGGTAGTCATCAGGAAATCCTCAAAATAACTGGGAATCATAATTTTCATTTTCCAAACCACTATGTCTATATCCAGGTGCCTTTGATAAGTGTTCTGATTATTCTCCTGTTTCAGGGGTCGGGTTCGCTGGAACGTGTAGGGAGGTCTGTGATGAGGATGCCATCTCCCGCATGAACCTACAGGCTGGTCCAACTTATTCCTAATTCAGTAATTCCTTGGTCCCTCAGATGACGTGTTATTTTACAACTATCTGAGTACCTGTAAGTCCCCTAATCCCTTATCCCTTGATGTGTATTGTGTTACTTCACAACTATCTGAGTATTCAGTACCCTGTGTCTGTATTATACGTAACATAAATATTTGTAGCAATGTTATCGAACTTTCAATTATCATATTATCTGAATAAGTTTAAATTAGTTGTCTTTGCACAACTGTGTGTGATTGAAGTTGTGCCATCGTAAGCTTTGAATTAAGGAGTTAAGCTTTATGCTGTAATTAGATAATTATGTTTATTATTATAAAGAAATGAATCTACTTGTTCCCATTGTGGTGGAGCTATTGTTCGGTGCTAATAAACTGTTTGTTGTCCTCAACGAAGAGGCGTAAGTAGGTCCCAGTGGCACTTTAGTGTGACCTCTGTAGGACCCACGTATAAGTGTATAATAGTACCCATTGTTACTGCGACATCATGGGGTGTAACATGCGGTGACGCGGTGTAACACCGTGGCTACGAAGCATTGAGTATACACACCGAGAGCCGATGAGCCAGCAGTCCCGGCCCAACGGCCCGGAACTGCTGGCCTCTTTAGCTTCCTTGGCCATTGGGCTGGCAGTGCTGGCCTCTTTAGCTTCATTGGCCATTGGGCTGGCAGTGCTGGCCTCTTTAGCTTCATTGGCCATTGGGCTGGCAATGCTGGCCTCTTTAGCTTCATTGGCCATTGGGCTGGCAGTGCTGGCATCTTTAGCTTCATTGGCCCCCAAATGGAGTACCTCCGTCCTTCGGGCGGAGGTGCTAGCTCGGAGATGCGCTCACAGAGAGCCCCAACTTGCACTGCAGGCGCTCTGTGAGGAGTAAAGCAAAGTGTACCTGCAAGACGGTCGTGTGACCGCTGTATGAATTGTGAAATGCACTCAATATCATGCCAATATCATGGTATGGTATTGATAAAAAGTAATGGTCAATGGACACCTACGACTAACTAGTTGCTCTGTGACACCCTAACGTAACGGAAGTGAGGGTACTGTCCTCATAAAAAGTATTGTGATGAGTCAAATTCTAAAAATACTCTTCTTGAAAATAATGCCGCACATTTTCATCATTTAATTAACTCCTAAAGTCCTAAATTTTGGCTAGTGATTGATGTTATTCATTGGAGCTTGGAGTCCATATTAAGTTGGGGGGGGGTAAGGCAAACTTTGGCAAACTTTGGCAAACGCTTCCACTTTTTTTGGAGTTTGCCAAAAAAGGTGTTTGCCAAAGTTTGCCATAGTTTGCCAAAGTTTGCCAAAATTTGCCAAAGTTTGCCAAAAATACCTCAAAAATTTTTTTGTTTCTGATTTCTTGTCCACTGTGCATGCAGGACGTGTGCATAATGGTCTTTGAGGGAGCTGAATCGATTTCCAATGCTTGATTTTCATTCATACCTTCCCCTTCGAGGCTTTACTGGTGTCCACGCCTGGACCTTCCTTCTGCAAGACCCCCATTGTTCACAAAAAGTTATCGTAAACGACCAGGGTTAGAAAATTTCGAGAACCTTTTGGTTCAAGAAAAGAGATCTTTATAATTCCAAGGCATGGATCCATGTATCTACTATCTACTACTAGTTCATCAGATAACGTGTCTTTGGCAAAATTGTACCACAGGAATATGACCAACATCAGCCTTCATTAGCATCCATGGAGGCTGAGTGGAGGCTAATTTCAAGAATAAGCCTCCATGGAGGCTAATGGTTGCAATAGGCTAATTTTCAAAATAGCCTCCACTGTGGTGGCTAATTAGCCTCCATTAGCCTCCGCTCAGCCTCAATGGAGGCTAAAATTTTGGTTTCACCTCCACTAGCCTCCATTGAAGTCTGAAGAATAAGAATTAGCCCTCATTAGCCTCAACGGAAAATAAAATATAACATTTTCGTGGTGGGTAAAGCTTTAATTAATGGAGGCTAGTGGAGGCTATTTGGAGGCTGAGTGGAGCCTCAATCAATTAGCCTCCATGTGCACTAAAAATCAATTTATAGATTCAAACGTTCAGACAGCTCCAACTATCCTCCACTCAGACTCCACTAGGCTCCAGGCAGCCTCTACTAGGTTCCACACAGCCTCCTCTAGGCTCCACTTGGCCTCCACTAGGCTCCACTCAGCCTCCACTAGGCCTTCACTAGACTCTATTCAGCCTCCACTAGGCACCACTCAGCCTCCACTCGGCCTCCACTAGACTCCATTCAGCCTCTTCTAGGCACCAATCAGTCTCCACTAGGCTCCATCCAGCCTCCACGAGGCTCAATTGAGCCTCCACTCGGCCTCCACTAGTCTCCATACACCCTCCACTAGGCACCAATCAGTCTCCACTAGGCTCCATCCAGCCTCCACTAGGCTTCACTCAGCCTCAACTAGGCTCCACTTAGACTCCACTGGACCACTAGGCCCCACAGCCGCAACTAGGTTCCACTCAGCCGCAACTTGACTCCACTCAGCCACCACTAGGCTCCATCCAGCCTCCACTAGGCTTCACTCAGCCTCAACTAGGCTCCACTTAGACTCCACTGGACCACTAGGCCCCACTCTTTGTTTTCATAAAAACTGACCACTAGGCTCCACTCGGCCTCCACTAGGCACCACACAGCCTCCACTAGGCTCCACTCAGCATCCATTAGGAATCACTCACCCTTCACTAGCCTCCACTCAGCATTCACTAGGCTCCATTCAGCATCCACTAGGCTCCAGGTAGCCCCCACTAGGCTCCACACAGCCTCCTCTAGTCTCCATTAACCTCTACTAGGCTCCACACAGCGTCCACTAGGCTCCACTCAGCCTCCACTAGTCTCCATCAACCTCCACTAGGTTCCACTCGGCCTCCACTAGGCTCCACTCAGCCACCACTAGACTCCATTCAGCCTCCACTAGGTTCCACCCAGCCTCTACTAGGCTCCACTCAGCATCCACTAGGAATCACGCAGCCTCCACTAGTCTCCGTTCAACCACCACTAGGCTCCACCCAGCCTCCACTTGGCTCCATTTAGCCTCCACTAGGCTCCACTCAGCCTCCATAAGGCTCCACTTGGCCTTCACTCAGCCTCCACTCGGCATTCACTAGGCTCCATTCCGCATCCACTAGTGACTGGGCTCCACACAGCCTCCAATAGGCTCCACTCAGCCTCCACTAGTCTCCATTAACCTCTACTAGGCTCCACACAGCGTCCACTAGGTTCCACTCAGCCTCCACTAGTCTCCATCAACCTCCACTAGGTTCCACTCAGCCTCCACTAGGCTCCACACAGCCTCCAATAGGCTCCACTCAGCCTCCACTAGGCACCACTCAGCCTCCACTCGGCCTCCACTAGGCACCACACAGCCTCCACTAGGCTCCACTCGGCCTCCACTGGGCTCCATTCAGCCTCCTCTCTATCAACCTCCACTAGGTTCCACTCGGCCTCCACTAGGCTCCACACAGCCTCCAATAGGCTCCACTCAGCCTCCACTGGTCTCCACTATCCTCCAATAGGCTCCACTCGGCCTCCACTAGGCACCACTCAGCCTCCATTAGGCTCCACTCGGCCTCCACTAGAACCAACACAGCCTCCACTAGGCTCCACTCGGCCTCCACTGGGCTCCATTCAGCCTCCACTAGGCACCAAGTAGCCTCCACTAGGTCCCACTCAGCCTCCGCTAGGCTACACTCAGCCTCCACTAGTCTCCATACACCCTCCACTAGGCACCACTCAGCCTCCACTAGGCTCCATTCAGCCTCCACTAGGTTCCACCCAGCCTCTACTAGGCTCCACACTGCCTCCACTAGTCTCCATACACCCTCCACTAGTCTCCATACACCCTCCACTAGGCACCACTCAGCCTCCACTAGGCTCCATCCAGCCTCCACTAGGCTTCACTCAGCCTCAACTAGGCTCCACTGGACCACTAGGCCCCACAGCCGCAACTAGGTTCCACTCAGCCGCCACTTGACTCCACTCAGCCACCACTAGGCTCCATCCAGCCTCCACTAGGCTTCACTCAGCCTCAACTAGGCTCCACTTAGACTCCACTGGACCACTAGGCCCCACAGCCGCAACTAGGTTCCACCCAGCCTCTAATAGGTTCCACCCAGCCTCTACTAGGCTCCACACTGCCTCCACTGACCACTAGGCTCCATTCGGCCTCGACTGAGCTCCACCTAGCCTCTACTAGGCTCCACTCAGCATCCATTAGGAATCACTCACCCTTCACTAGTCTCGGATCAACCTCCACTAGGCTCCACTTGGCCTCCACTCAGCATTCACTAGGCTCCATTCAGCATCCACTAGGCACCAGGTAGCCTCCACTAGGCTCCACACAGCCTCCACTAGTCTCCATTAACCCCTACTAGGCTCCACACAGCGTCCACTAGGCTCCACTCAGCCTCCACTAGTCTCCATCAACCTCCACTAGGTTCCACTCGGCCTCCACTAGGCTCCACTCAGCCTCCACTAGGTTCCACCCAGCCTCTACTAGGCTCCATGCAGCCTCCACTAGGCTCCACACTGCCTCCACTAGTCTCCATACACCCTCCACTAGTCTCCATACACCCTCCACTAGGCACCACTCAGCCTCCACTAGGCTCCATTCAGCCTCCACTAGGTTCCACCCAGCCTCTACTAGGCTCCATGCAGCCTCCACTAGGCTCCACACTGCCTCCACTAGTCTCCATACACCCTCCACTAGTCTCCATACACCCTCCACTAGGCACCACTCAGCCTCCACTAGGCTCCATTCAGCCTCAACTAGGTTCCACCCAGCCTCCACTTGGCTCCACATAGCATTCATTAGACTCTACTCAGTTTCCACTGACCACTAGGCTCCAATCAGCCTACATAAGGACCCACACAGCCTGAATAGGGCTCCACTCAGTCTCCACTCAGCCTCCACTAGGCTCCAACCAAAATCCACTTGGCACCATTCACCCTCGACTAGTCTCCACTCAGCCACCACTAGGCTCTATTCAGCCTCCACTAGGCTCCATGCAGCCTCCACGAGGCTCCACTCAGCCTCCACTAGGCGCCACTAAGCCTTCACTAGGCAATTATCATTCTCAACGCCGTTGTGTTGGGTTATGCTGCAGGAATCCATGGAAACTGGTGACCAGTGGTTACAGTGGGGCCTTACCATTGATCATAGGATGCTTATGTAGCGTAGATGCTTCGGTTTTAGGGCTTCATACAACTGTTTGATCCGTTGATTGGACTACTCAGTACTTAAATGCGTGAAACTTAAAGTAAGAGGTAATGAAATATCGCATTTGTTACTGTAGTCTACTACTCTATTCAATGTGGATGTGGTCTTTGCTACAGCTTCTGGATAACGTCAAAATGTGAAACAGACCTTGGGAATCGATTCAGCATCCTTGAAAAGCATATTATGGGTACCTAAAGTGTTGCCTAAGTGCTCAAAAAGGTAGTTTATTTTTGGCAAACTTTGGCAAACTTTGGCAAATGCTTCCACTTTTTTTGGAGTTTGCCAAATAAAGTGTTTGCCAAAGTTTGCCATAGTTTGCCAAAGTTTGCCTTACCTCCCCCCCTAAGTTGTAGCACCGATAGAACACACGTTATTAGAACACAGGACACAGGTGCGTGACGTTAGTATGACACCTTCCCACAGCAGGTGATGCTTCACATTCTGCTATTACACTAGTTGTTATTCAGTGGTAGCATGTGTGGGGTTTAGTCCCACTAAAACATAGTGTTAGACGGAGCTAGGCGGTACAAGGTCATCCATTCACCATTCTAAACCCTGACAATGACATCATTAGAATATAGTGTCTAACATTAGCTCACTCTACCGGTTGCATGAATTTGAGTTGGGTAAGGAGTTGGGGCATCCTATATGATGCCTACTGTCTCCCTACACACACAGAAAGGCATTTCTCTCAATGTTTGTCCAGACTACACGTCTTTGGGTGTCTGCGTTTGCTGTGTGTGTCTGCGTGTGATCTGTGTTTGGATGTTTGGTTGTCTGTCCGTATGTTGGTGTTGCTGGAAACAGTATCTCAATCTGCTCGCATGGAATTTGATTTATAGAATGCCTGCGTAGAATCAGGAAAATGTTCTGTCCCTCCTCAGCATGTAAGTGAAGATGCTCCATATCTACTATGTCCAAATGTGAACGATTTTCATGTGTCTAAGTCGAAAGGTTTAAATGTGAACGATTTTCATGCGTATAGCTGTTCGTTCTGATCGGAGTACGGAGTTGAGTCTGTGTACTGCAGGGTATGGGTATGGGAGTCACCTACACTACCACTGCAGACCAGACTGATATTATGGTGTACATTGTCCATGTTTGTCGGTGTGGTTGTGTGTCGGTGTGGTGGTGTGTGGTAGGTTGGTGGGAGCACCACAATTGCCGACCATTACATGTCATGTGTCGTAACTTTTGTGTTCCCTAACAAGGCATTTTCCAGGTAAACAGTAACGACCTATACTCACAGACTCATTACATACTCACAGACTCATTACCTACTCATACACTAATCACCTGAACCCATAGTTAAGTAGGAGCACCCCATTCAAGTGTCACATTCAGATAGCCAGATAAAATGTTCAACTGACTACAAACATACGAACATCACTGCTCCTTTGTTAGTTTATACTGACTTATCAAGTTTTAAAACGGTGAAAAGGTTGATGTGTTCTGACAATAAATTTTTGCCGTATTTGTTACAACAAGGAATGTAAATACCATAATAACACCAGGAAAAGTCGATTTTTGTTAGCCGGAAAGTATTTTCCTTTTTTCCTTATAAAAATGCCGGAAAATAGCCCACTCACTCAAAATAGCTGTGTACTACTTTTGTTTGGTATTTTTAATAACCGTCAACAAATCATCAGGTTTTCTTCATTTCTTTTTCTGAAGTTCCGAAATCAGCATAGTCAAAAAATAAATACTTTTAACTGAGCAACTGCTTTAAACTGCTTTAAAATACTTTAGATGGAAGTATATAGATATGAAGAGAGTAATGTGGCAACCTTTACTGAAATTTTTCAACTCACTTCAATGCGCACTTCATTAGCACGTCACCAACACTTCACTGACACTTCAGTGATACACGGGCCACGGCAATCCTGTTTTTCAGTTTTCACGCTTCACGCAATGAAATATGGGCGATGCGTGCGTTATTTGTAGAAATAGAGCCCGGCGTGGTAGTGATTATCATGAATATTCAACAAAGTGAAACGAGTGGTTTAAGACCCATTTGGGGGGGTTGACACCCACTAAAAACCCAGATAATATGATCCTTATCCGGGTATCCCCCTGCAGGCTGGTTCGCTGGTGGCTACAGCCCGCACTTTCAGAACAGCGGAAGTGCTGAGCGGCGCTCACTTCATCTACTCCTTCGAGAGCGGAGACTTTGTCTACTTTCTTTTCAAGGAAACAGCCCTCGAGGAGCGCAGAGAGGTTAGTCAAACGCAAGGAAATGTTGTGGGAAGTAGGGAAAGTTTCTGCGAGTGGTTAACTCGAGGGAAGGGGAGAATTCAAACGCTAAGGCGTTTTGTCTTTCCATAATAAAACAGCGTCGTAGAAATATGTTACACGCATTTTTGTAAGAATGAACGGGCGTGTGTACCGTGGCACTCTCCCTGATGTCATCACGTGATGTTAGGATTGTCACCATGACAACCACTGACAGTGACGTCACTAGTCACGTGGTTTACACCTTGTTATCACAGTCAATATGTCATCGTGTGCATACACTCCCTTGCCTCAAACTCATAATGCAACACACCTCGTACGCCCTCAAACGTGCCTTAATAATGACTTGTAAAAAGAGCTGCAAGCTGTTACTTTCCTGTATGCGGAAACCGGAAACTCGGGAAGCAGAATTTATCCAACTTTCTAGAGTTTTAGCGCGTTACGTTGGCTCGAATGAACAAGCTCTAGTACATGCAACATCGTAAAATTCACCTCAGCTATTATCTAACATTTATTGGCCAAAACCTAATCAATATCATGGTAGGTACTTCCCTCATGACCCATCCTCACTGGCAAGCCTTGCCTCATTGCCTCAATTTCTATTGCACGCGATATCAAAACATTCTCCTCAGCGTTTACAGACATTTCACCATCTAATCAATATAACATGTTTGGTCCTTGCCTCATGACTCATACCCACTGTAAGCCTTGCCTCAATTAACCCCCTCTTTCAGCTTATCCCCCTTTCAACTCATGTCACATGTCGACGTGCGAGCACTCTCCACAATCCACATTAGCATAGCTCATTCCATGCTCTAAACGTCATGTAAAAGTGCATCACCTCTCTTGACAATTCCTTCTGAAAATTGAGTAGGACATCAACATCCCTTGACAGCTCTGTCAGATAATTATCTCCTAATTATATGCTCGCCACTGTGTATAGTGCCCTGTTGATCATCTCAATACAAACACCCTTACAATCTACAATCCCTCTAGTTCTCTCAGTCAATGTTCTCAACTTTCCTAGAACTTTACCAGAGCTCTCAGACGAGATATTTAGAGGGAATTGTAGGGCTCAGCCGCAAGATACTTCTTTCTAGATCTGACATATTGTTTTCATAAAACAGCTTTATCCTTCAACTCTTAAAAGATTAATACTCATCGAGGAGGCTGCATGTTAGTTCATTCTGATAGAAAAAAAAACTTCAAAAACGAAGTCTAAAATTAGGATTACGAAATGTTTAAAAATGCAACTAACGGATTTCCCGATATTTCAAAAGCAATTATAACTTCGATTGAAATCCAGCATTTCTTTGGCTACACTTCGTCTGTATTAGCTGTATTTGGTAAGTGCTCATTTCAGTAGGTTAAAACAGACTGCATTATATGAGTTGTCACTTCTCAGACATACGACACGGGACCTATCTTCTACTCTAGTAGCCTACTAGAGTACTAAGAAAGTGTGTTTCCTTTTAGCGTGGAAACTGAATAGCATGTTCATTCATTCATTCCAACACTGAATAACGTCACTTTCACTTATTTGATAAAGGTTCTGATCAGAATTAAGAAGTGATCCTCACAACTCTGACTGGAAATCCTAACCCCTGTATTTTCAGAACGTATTCTCACGAGTAGGTCGACTGTGTAAGAATGACGTGGGGAGCAGTAACGTCCTCTTCAAGGACTTCTTCAAGACCTTCCTCAAAGTGAGGATCTACTGCACCAGCAACCAGCCCGGGGAGACGCCCTTCGACCACAACGAACTCGGTACGTCCGGGGAGTTGTGATAAGGGTCTCATGACACAATTTATTGAGTGCTTCCATTCCCACTCCCACTCTCACTCAGTCATGACCTCCCAATTTAACTCCAATTATTGTGATTGAAGTTATTGTCCTTCCAAACCTTCACACATTGCCGCCTTAATAACACACATGTGCTCCATTTCCCTTACAGTATCTCCCTCTGTGACACACTGCCTCCCGCTTGGTTCGTAGCACCGTGCTTATCATCATAAGTGACATTTGGTCGCGTACTACAGAGGGTAGACGTAAGAGAGTAACACGGTCACTGATTCATTACCACACTGTAACTTGTTGACTTTGTGGTGTGATGCACCCCATTCTCCGTACAGCCCATGCAGCACCTGTCAAAGACCTGCGTCATTGCAGATGAAAGCTAGCGTACTTCCTGAGAGTATATTATTATCTGAATGATATATGCAATCTGGACTTCAATTGTTCATACTTTAGTCATTACAGAGATGTCGTCGTAGACACTGGTGTGTACAGTACCAAATCATATCATAATGTAGACACTGTACTCCTGTAGGACATCTACCAAATCAGATCATGCTGTGGTTTGAATAAACCGAGTCTAAATTCCCCAACTCCATTGGTGGAGTCTATCAACTATGCAGCGTTAAGTGCCAGGATGGCAGACTCTACCAAAACACGGTATATCATCATGTCTGTCATTCGACCATGTTGCTCCAACTTAACTCTAAACACAATGATATAGTTTAATGAGTCTGTTTGTAAACCAAGCAATTACCTTTCTTCTAAAAAGTTAAGAAAACCTGAAGTGTAATATGAACTGTCTCCAACAAAAGAGCATTGAATGGGTTGCATGATTTGACAATTATGTAATGCCATATTTTTCAATAAGTCAAAGTTTTAGGCTAGGTACTCATTGCTGGAAGGTTATTTAGTCAAGTCTTTGCCCAATAAACCCTGTACCCATTTGCAAATTTATCCGACTACTCACCACTATTTATTTTGTCTTCTAATTACCTAAACACGTAATTAAACGTGTTGCAATTAACATGTTAGCATGCAATACCAACTTCGTGTCACTCCGCGCTAAAACCCATTTTCTCACATGTGTGATTTAGTCGCAATTCGCAAAGAAAAATAAAAACCTTCGTTAGAGCAGAGTGGTTAGAGAGTGGTTACTGGTAAGGGTTCGTGAACCTCTCAGCAAAATGCACTTAGTATTATATACTGTGGTGATCGTCGCTCACTTGTTTTACGTAGAAAAGCGCGAGATGGGTTCAATTTAATATTCTTTCACCTACTCTCGAGAAAGAAGCAATTTCTCAATAAGTTACGAGTAGGTGAATTAATAGCTGAGCTCCATTTATCACTACTTTCATTTATATGACTATGAAATTGGATCAGATGAATTGTCGAATTGCTCAAGTGGAAGCTTTTGCTGTTCAAATTAAACTGCACTATTGATGAATTTAACATAAGGCCGTGACTGATGGGGTTTTAAGACTGGCTGTTTCCACCTCTCTGTCGTCTTATCAACAGCATCTGGTACACACTGAAAAACCCAGCAGCCAAGTTTTGTGGGAATCCCAATTCCCACATCTTTTAAATGTAAATTTAAAAGTTCCCATAATACGTTAATACCCTAAATCCTTAACCCCCCAATATCTGGGATGATCAATCGTCTCAGTTAGTTTAGCTATTCTGACATTTTCTAACAATATAAAGTGTGACTAGCTGCCTACTTTGAATTTCTCTCTTCAATCCTTCAATCACATCTAGTGTTTGCCGTTTGGACGACACATTACCAAAACTTGAAAAGTTGAAATCTAGATTGTAGACTCTAGATTCTACTAATCTCGCTCCATGAGCTAAATTTTCGTTTTCCCCATATTTTCATACGGAGTAAATGTAGAATGCTTCGATAAGTAGAATCTCAGAATCATAATACCCGGTAACATTACTTCGCATCATTTGCTAATTCCACTACGTTGTATTGTGAGGTAATGGTACATATGGCAATCACTACAATCACTGCGCGCACACCTGATCCCAGGTCTCTATTGTCTCCTAGAATTACACATGGCATGACTTATGTGCTCCTTTGTACATTGTACTGCCTGTACAATAACACGCTGTATATACCTATCACATTGTGTACATACGCACACTTGATGTGTGTCAGACTAATGTTTAGACGAGTAGAATTTCAGTAAAAAGTCTGTCATTAAATGGTGTTTGACATGACGTATGAGAGACTGAGAACTAAAATAAGTACTTTTATAACTACTTTTATCAATAAATCTTCAGTCGCATGCTTATGATTCTAATGATTCTAATAGATAAGAAAAACTAATAATCAAGATTCATGATACTTTACTCAAGATTATACTCAAGATTTTAGGATTTTATGGCATGAATTCATCATTCGTTCTAGATATAACGAATTAAGGAATTTCTTGTGCAGTAGAAAACCTCGTTTTCAGGTTTTGATCTGAGGTTATACCACAGCAACTTAAGTTTTATCACCAAAGATTGTCAAGGACCCTGATTGCATTACATCCACTTTTTTCTTTTCGTATTTTTTTCCGGAGATCAATGATAATTCAAGAATAAAAGGTTACATTATTCTTGAATTCTGATTCTAGATGAGTAGATTATAAAAATACTGCTCCTGTTCAAGTAGTCAAGTGTTATTAATTTGCTTATCAAACTTTTTAAATCGATATAACTTTCTTAACCATTTCCACAATTCATCCAATATCTTTAATATAAAGGAAAGAGGCAATTCTACGTTTGTTCTTGAATAACTGACACAAATGAAGCTAAAAAGCCGCAATTTTTTGCAAGGCGGTAGAAAATGGATAAACTTAAAAGATAGCATGGCCAAAAATAGGATTTAGGCTTTAGATTTTTCGTAAATAACTTCGAAAGTCCGAAAAATTCACCCTAAAACAAGATCGCGTTCTAGGTTAAATTCACCAGTTGCGCGCGTCGCTATGGTGATTGGTGATTGCGCGCGCTAAACTGCACGTGCATTTTAACGAAGCATCTGCCATTTCGTTACTGTGTACTTTGAACTTTTGAAAACGTTTCAACTGTTTAAAGTCATAATTTACGTTCTCAATGGAATTTTCGAGTTTGGTAAAAAGTTTATGACAGAAGCATATCAACTCTAATCACTATTGTAGGAGAAAAGGTAAGAGTTGAACAATTTGTTCCATTGTGAAAATCAGCGATAATTCTTTCATATCAAGATATTTGTAGTTTCGATGGTTGGCTATGAGGATTCGACAGGAGTAATTCATATTTACCCAAGTGAGAAGTGAGTTCTAAACAGATGAAAATGCGGACAATTTTGATTTCAGTGAGCTTGGATTCAAATTTGTTGCCCATCTTTTCTCCAAATCTTAACTTTGGATTAGAAAACGGTCATTGTTCTTGAGTTCTTCTTATTTACTGTTATATGTCCTCGACGTTAATTTACGATCGCAAAATCTGCAATATTTTTATTTATATTCAAATCCTATGTTAATATTTCGTAATTTCGTTACGTTGCACCCCTACCCCAGTAACAACAAAATTGCATCAATGACTTCGTTCAATTTATTGTACGTCCAACTGACTATATGTCCATTGTCCAATTTAACAGAAAACCCAACGGGTTTTCTCGTATTATATATGCTAGTATTCAGTATTTTAATCTACAAAACACAGACCTAAGTTGCAGTGATTCCACCAATTCGTTTCTCCGTGTTTTTGAGACTATAATTAGGGAAGTAGAGGTATTATTGATTATTAATTGAACTCGCTTACTCGCGGTTACAATAAATAGTATCTAAAAAGTAGAACAACAATACCTACCATAACCCTTTACTCCTTTAGATTAATTCCAACAATGCTCGGTTCCGTATCGAGAGTACCATTGTTCTCACATTGGTAAACATACCTCGCGCCGGCTAAAGAAGTCTCACCACATCATCAACAAACCATTATAAACTGTGATAATGACGTCACTCTCCACCAGCTATTATACTCACGAGTTCTAGATTGAGAGTTTCCTAAACCCCGGGGTGATGTGATTAGTTCTCAGTTTCTCAGTACCCCCGAACAATGGTTCGGGTAAGCTTTGTTATATGTGTCGGGCACTACCGGAGGGCGCCAAGATGTGATGTCATCATGACGCGGTACAATGGAGCGCTGATGAGGTGGTGGTCTGTGCGCTAGCTCTGAGTGCTGCGCTGCGGACTCTGTGCCCGCTTTGTTCTCCATTAAATTAACAAGGAACACAAAGCAATGCTAAGCGTGTGAGTGTGTTCCTATACTCGGATAGTTGCTAATATATCCATAGTACCTTAGTCTACTGGTAACAAGGGAAACTGAGTTTAAACAGGGCATAATAATATGTTACAGAATGTAACATTTTAATAAAGTTATATTTATTCAATATTATGTAAGTTAATAGTCGAATATGAATGCCAGATAGCTAACCCTTCACCAATCCTCACTACAATGCCTTTTTATAAAGTTATAAAACAAAAAGGTGATGGGGAAGGAAAAATGGTTAAGTAGGAACCCATGACTATGAATTGATCGTCTTGCTTAGAATAAGAATGGTCAGAAGATGATCTCTAACCTAATTGATGTGCCTGATCTCTGATCTCATAATATGTTGATATGGTACCATTGCAGCGAATCTGAAAAATACAACCTCTGACACCGTCCGTACAGACCAGAATCTATTGTAGATTACTGTGACAGATGTGATTAAAGACAAGATTACTATCTCATTCCTCAATTCGATAGTTCGAATTTATTCATTAATATGAATGTAGGTCAATAGGGGGAGTAGGTATATTGATTTATGATCATGACTCAATGGAGTCCAGAATGTGGACTCATTCCACTTTCATTTCGCAAAAAAGCTGAATTCGCAACAGTGCCAATAAATAATGCCCGGACTTAATTATATGTGTAAATTGATCTCAAAATGATATCGAATATATCTAATCGTCATTTTGACGATTACGAGATCAAGGAATGTTTCTTGATCTAATCTGATTTAATGGCATCTCATTTGATGACATCTAACAAAGTAATAATACATTACAATATGCTTTTATTCGAGATCTTGACCCAGTATAATATGTTAGTATGTTACTGAGTATGATGATATATGAGCATCAGTAACAACTAACAAGGTCAAATAGCAGAGATGATCCGTCCTACCAGGAGCAAACACACTTTAAATTAGATTACAATACAATAATTCTGAATCCCATGATTTTGTCGAATTCAACAGCACACGCAGTATGTAATAACATTCTGATTTGCAAAACGCAGCTGTGTCATAAAATAAGATAATGATGTACAGTCGTACCAAATGCACAAATGTTCCAAATGCAAAGATAAGTCGTAACAAAGTGGTTGTTGAGGGTTATGAAACGTTTGGTTTATGGGGGCTGCCCCCAGACCCCCCACTTTTTGATTGTGAACATTGGAAACTAGTAATCAAGTACTTCCATTGACTTTTATTACCAAGCACAAAACAGAAATTTAGAAATTGTTGTTGAGACAGACACCATTACAGTTCCATATCTATTTTCAAAAGTTCCAAGCATTAAGCTCGGCTAGGTAAATCTTTAGTAGGTTTAGATATTATCTAAATTTAAATTTCATGAACTTTTTGGAAGAACATTTGATTTAAAGCATCCCTTTAACACAGAACATTGTATACAGTTGCACAAATCTTTTAAGATAGGTAGGCAGGTACATGCTTAAAAGTGCATAATTTACCCAAAATAAGTCAGAAGGTTCGGTTTTAATCCTCAACTACAGCCCACAAAGCAGGTTCCTACTGGGAAATTTGGCAAACATTTTGCTGTACGGTATGTTTAATGTAGAATTAAGAAACCGATTAAGAAACTTTAGGGCTCAAAATGTGAAAAATAAGAAACTTGCAGCCTAGGCTTCAATAGTTTCTTATAAAAAAACTAGGAGTGTATAACCTCATGTTGGCCCCTTATCAGTGCTCACTGTCCCAAATTGTCCCAAACTCAAGAAAAAGTGGATTGGGACAGACAATTGGGACAAAATGGGAATTTGGGACAAATGGGACAATTAGATAAATGGGACAGAGAAAATGGAACAAATGGAACCTCAAAAAGTGAATTTTGAATGGGACAATTGGGACATTTGGGGACAAATGAACAATTGGGAATAAATGACAGAAAAATGAAACAAATCGGAATCAAAAAGTGAATGCAGACTGGGACAAATGGGACAATTGTAACAAATGGGACATTTGGGACAAAAGTGAAAGAAACAAATGGGGCTCAAATGATGGTTTTTTGAGCAGTAGTTTAGTGTTTTTTTGTCTCAAACCCTGTTACATAGCAGCACTTATGCCGTGCTGTAACTGCCACTGTCTTTATCCTATCATACTTTTTGGGATAGGGAAGTGGGAACACTTGACCACCAAAAACAAACAAACCTTAATAGGCTTTCTACTGTAGTGTGAATATCACTTTCATTTAAATGATAGAAAACTTGGATCAATGCAAAAATGATAAATATTCATTTTTTCAATTTTTGTTTGTCCCAATTGTCCCAATGTCCCAGTTAGTCCCAATTGTCCCAAACCAGTCCCAAACTCAAAAAAGTAAAATTGGGACAGGGACAATGGGACACTGAAACTCCCCCCATCACACTCCAGCCACACCAAATTGTTGTCCCAAATTACCTGAGGCTGATCAACAACTTATATCACATCAAAAAGTCACCCCGGCAGCAAGCCCACAAAAATTGCAAGTCACAATCTTTCCGAACGCAATTATTACTTTTTACGTTCTCAAAAATGCCATTAGCTGCAATGGCTCAATGGCTTGTGTTCCCTTATTCCTCCTACAATTTTACAACCAAATAAGATGCTTATCGATAATTCCGTGAATCTATGAGTACTAGTGAGGACCTATTGCTGGATTTCCTTGGAGACTTTGACTTTCATCTCCTCCTCAGGCGGTGCTTGGTTTACATTTAATACACTCTACACTGTGCTCCTCTGGCCCTATGAGCACTCCTCGCTTTCCACTTTCCACCTCGTGATTATATACGGCTTATACTTTTAGAACCCTCTGACGTTTTCATGCGGCCTATAAATATATAATCACCCTGCCCGACGTCCATATTTGTGGGCCGATAGGCGTGTCCATCTCCATTTATAATACCCCCGAGCTGCAACCAAGTTCCCCAACTTTGAACTTTTCCGGCCTGGAGAGCAGGCATTCCTCAAATACGCGCAGAGTCTTGGCTTCAAACACATTGGCTTCCAAACTTCACTGTGGGTAGGAAGGTAGTAGAGTTATGTAAAACAATTTGTAGTACTTAAGTATTGTTTCTTTGAACCAATAAAACCTGAGAGCCAGGATTTGCACTCACACTTCAAAGTTACAACCGCGTCTCTGTGATTATCCACCGAATTTTAAAGAAATTGCTTCCTGTGACTCTTTCTCTCAGCATACCCAACAAAGTTAACACTGGATGTATCAAGAAATGTTAAAAGGCCACTTCTGGGTGACATAAAAAGAAATATTAGAGAAATGTTGCTGGGAAATTGCAACTCAAGGCTGCTGTGTATGTGCTTATTAAAGTAAGACTGTTGTTTGGAAATGGTGACACGTGTGATACCTGGAAGTTAGAATAATATTATTATGGGTATGAATTCCCAGTACACAGTAGCACTTGTAAATAATGTAATGCCTCTATGTTATAATATAAACATTAGGAATCACTGAAAGTGGCTCAGGCCACGTGCCATGTTACACACACAAACCAAGCTCTATTTCTGATCTTCATATTCTTCATACCTACTTGTACTTCACAATGATTGTCTAGATTTGTACCAAATCAGTTCAAGTCATGATTTGAGTCATATTTTAAAAATTTTAAGATCGAATGATTCATTGTACCATGGCAGAAAACCTAATCCCCTCTCCCAGGGAAACCTTTGGGAGCACTGGCTCCATCCTGCAAGCACGCACAATGCTGAAGCAGTTGGAGGCTGCTTAAAAGCAAGGATATTACTTATTAAGGATACCAAATAAAGGGAAGGGAGAAGGAGAAATCTAATCTCAAAATAGGTGAGGGCGTAATCTGGGTTCAACAGTACCACAAGTTATGGAGATGTCTTTGGCAAGGGGTTCTCTGAGGCTGTATTAGGAAGCCCACTTCTGCTTTGAAAAACGCAAATTTGGCCTGGATCTTTCAAATATTGATCATTGGCATTTGGCTTATCCCCAAGTTCTTACCTTGACTCTCCCTGGCAAGTCTTACCTTGACTTTCCCTGGCAGTGCTCGACACATCCGACAGTCCTTCCAGAACGCTGGTGAAAGTGGTCCCAATGTACCAACTCGATCTACCCTCGATCTCACTCTACCACACCAACACCAGACTCTCAGGATCACTTCCTCGGCCGAACTCACTGCCTTCGACACCTCCTCTTCTACCAACTCATCTCCAGCAACGGCATTACTTTCCTTACATCACCTGCTAGAGTTCGTTATTTCGTCTTTATTTTATCTTAAATGGTGGGCTGGTGATAATGAAAATAGGGCCTCATGTCTTCAGCTAAGTTAGAATCTACTTATTTGAGACAAAGCTTTTTAAAAACACCTTCCGCCTATTGACCGAAATTGTCATCTTTACTTATCTCCGAGTCTATTTCTTATCATTCTGCTGTGCAATCATTTCCTAAAAACCACAGCAGTCTGTGCCTATGAGAATGAGATGCAACAGTACTCAAAACAGTAGCATCCTCATTACGTATATAATGGATCCTGTCCCATTTACTTGAATATTGTACTCCTATTAATTATATTTACAAATCATAAAATTCTGTATTAAGTTATTCTAAAAGCCAGGCCTCCTATTGAGACTGTTGATTCTGAAATCTGAAATTGTCTGCGATTCAGGCGGACTTTTTAAAAGTCTTTAGCAGACATTGCCGGCTGCGGGCAGTACCGCACTACCTATGCTCCTTAAGGCACAGCCGGTTAAATATATGATATGCGATAGCACATTTCAATTCAAATACCACACCGTGCTCGATTCCGTTGATATTTTGATAGAAATTCAGTGTCAAATCTGTGTGATTGCGAATATTATAGATCTTGTGAAAATTATACAATTTTGATTGCACCAGTACCTGGGCTTCATGATTGTCAAGAATAATTAATAAAAATCAGTCGGAATTTTCTTGATATATCTAACATCAAGCAATGAAGCGTACGCATTCCAGTCCAAACTGCCTGCATTCAAATTCCAAATTTCCTATTCCATATGTGACGTTGTTCCAATCAAGCGCACACGAATTTCTTATTATCCATATTATAAAAAGCTCATTGCAAATGCATGCCATAGACACCAATTTGCAATTCAATAAAATTATGAACAATACAAGGCCTCACATACTAAGTATTGGCTTTAAGCTGTGAAATCTGCAGTTTCGGCATTTGCATACCCACCCCTATAACCCACCTAACAAGTATACCATGAAGGAATCAGCAACAGCAATCAAGCGAACATTTCTGCCATCAACAAGTTAAAGCAGAAAGGTACAACAATAGAAGGTCAGCTGACATAGAATTTTTCTTAACTTGAAGGGTTATGAAATGTACCAAAATATATCACGTTTGGATGCGACCCGAATTAATGGTTTATTTTCAGGGATGTCGAAAATTGTGGCCCAAAGAATTAAGCAGATAAATTAAGGAAGATTCCAATGTTTGGGTCACATGTTCGTTCGTTTAACTGTTTCGGACTTCCAAGATGTCCCTACAAATTCTCTAAATTATCCGGAGCACGCGAAGTTAGTGATTAGCTTCCATTCGCGCAAACATGCTTATGATCGCGCGCGGCAGTCAAAGAGTCAAATTCTAAGATGCAAATTCAAAGTTAAGCCATGAAAACAAAGGAAATATCAATTTGATCAACATTTGTCTGACCTAGACATCAGCTCCTTATGAATCTAACAATTGAACCTCCACCAAGGTATTTTAGTCTCCAAACCACTGTACAGAAGTGCTGTGATCCGTTCATATCTCTGTCGCTGTTATCAAGGATAAACCTCAATGACATTCTGACCTTTCCCCACCCTTTCAGTTGTGGTCCTGACTGCCATGTTCTTCGTAACGGTCTCCTACCTGATTGTTGGGTGCACCAGGCGGCGATGCCCGACTTGCAGTCAAGCCTGACATAATCCAGGCTTCCTGCCAATTCCATCCCCATGACCATTGGAAGGGGTGGCGATTATCAATGGCAGTCTACTTGACCTATCCGATAAAGTTGCATTTTATAGGTAAGCTGAAAGTTTAAGCTAAGTTTTGTTCGAAACTGATGCCTAGTTTTTGAAAATGAATCTATTAAATTATTAAATACTGCCGTAAGGCCTTTACGATCATATTTCTCCCCAATTTTCCCTGCAAGCTCATTCCTCCTGAGACTCATTTTCAAATTCATTTCCACATTTCCACCTCACCCAATTAAGCAATTTTCAGTATTACCCGATTCCCCTGACCTCTAACCCAACAAACCCTCATCCCACATGTTCCAGCATTCCCCTACCCCTTTATCCCCACATACCCCAGTTCACAAACCCAAAGCCACGAAACACCCCTATCTCTCATCCCTCACAGACCTCAGTTGTCCAAACAAAACCTATACCCAAAGTTCAAAACCCCACCCCCTGCAAATCCCTACCTTCCCTAGCCCTCATCTAATTCCCTTGTGTCGCAAGTTTTAATTTGGCCCAGTCGCGAAATAACGCAAGTGCTCCACCCAAGCTTCTCCACTACTCTAAAAAGTCCTGCTCTCTCCCGCCCAATCGCAACCGGCCCTCGGTTCTAGTAACGGCTGCCGTAGCAACCTCTGCCTCCGGCACGCGGTGGCGGAAGCTGGCCCTTTGCTCTTTTTCATGTGTTCTTCTTCCCGGCTGTGTCGTGGTGTGTGTCGGTGGAGGAGGAACGCGCATTGGTAGCTGGGTGGGTATTTGTGGCACTGGGGTCGCTGGTATTCCTCATGAACATTGTAGATATAGTCAATGAGAAGTTAAGTCAGAGTGGTGGTAGTAGTCAGGTTGGGGAAGGGTATGGGTCTTGGTGGGAGTTCCAAGTCCCTGGGATGTCCTGATGGGACTGTTATCAGGATACCTTACGAGACGTATTTATAGGGAACGAAATTTTCAATATGAAGTCATTATCTACGTTAACATGGTAATATTCCCAAATTTCAAACCATCGAAATTTCGACCCTCAGAATTATTTTTCCGTTTAAACTTATCTCGTTAGGTAGATTATCAGCGGAATTGACCAATTTTTGTTTATGCAAGCTGGTTTTGGGCTCTAATTGGTCATATCAATTTTTTATTCGCCACGAACGATTTTTTCAATGTTATTTTTTAGGCTAGATGAAAACCTTACATCTGTAGTTGTATAGTTGTATAATGCCAGATTCTTTAGCCAATTATTTGGTCATTTCTGATCATATGAAATGACCTTGCATAGTTACGTTATCTATAATGCACAAACAATGGTTCATATTATGTTGCCTTTCTAACCCTGAGATATGCACGGTCCAAACTACAGCACTTCTGTACTGTAGTTTGTAGATTAAAATACAGCGCCGCTATTAGTTTCAGTTTCCATAAGTATTCGCGAATATGGAACGAATTTTTGTATAACTATTAATTGTTGCGTAATATATATGACTGTAGCGATGTGCTCCATAATCCCGTTCGTTTTGTGTGTATATCTTTGTTTTGATACTGACAATAAAATCACTAATTATTCACCGATACGTTCATTATGTTTTCCCAATTTTTCGTTTAGTTCGGTTCTCAGATTGTTCGTTATTTTATCATGTAAACCGCTTTTGATTTTATTTCATTATCAAGTGAAAAACGATTTATAAATGTAAATTCGATGCATAATTCATCAATATTCTGCCGATTTCATACCCCTCCTCTGCATGTTACCAGACTTAGTTGTATTTGGAACATAAACATGCGGTGTAACGTGGATCGATCGAAAGAGTGACACTTAAGGACGAAATTCTACGAGAATTAAATTGCGTCTTTATCAGTCCACCATCGATCGATACATGTACAAACATATGGGTTAATTATTTCCCCCTTCTGAGTACTATTTGAACTGTCCTTATAAAATATTGATCATTGTTGGAGGCAGATTTCACTTCAACAATTTAATCTTCATCTCGTAATATACTTCACCTCTGGGTTTGGGTTATGGTTTGGGCTTGCCGTTTGTGTTTATCAGCCATCAGGGCATTAATATCGTTATGGGTTTTGTTAGGGTTATGGTTTCAGTCCTCACAGAGATAAAGTGCCGTCAAATGTCGGGAGGTGAAAAGTCTTATGCCCCTTATATTGCATGTTTGTTTTTGACGCAGTGTTTTTGTGTTAGGTTACAGGGTTTGATTGTATGTCTCATGACTAAAGATAACAAGTATAATTCTTAATGTATATGGTGCTTGTATAAAATATTATTTAGAAGATAATCGTTGGGAATATGAGTTTTTATTGTTTCTTTTAATTAAATTATTAATCAAGTTTTCAATTTCCTGTTAAATTTAGAGATGCTTTCTTACAAGTTGTACCCCGTCCATTTTTTGATGACAGGAACATTTTGACCAGTTGTCGTTGTATTTCATTTTGAGCTAATATAATATAATATTTTCGCTGAATTTATTTCTTTCAATATTTATTTTTTTCAATATTTCAATATTTTATTTGGAACTTCTCACCCCTTTCTTTCACGCTCTAGATAATGGCTCAGCGACGAAAAGACAATGGGCTCGCTTGTGTTTACTGCGGAGTCTGCTGTAACGCTCTCAAATCACGTTTTATGTCACGTGATATTGCATGTCACGTGATATATAGCAAGTCACGTGACCTTCAAACCACGTATGGAAGATCACGACAAACTCAGGCACTTTTTTTCTTGGATTTCTTGGAGGTCTCGTCGCTTAGACGTCTTGAAGGAACAGCAGAAACGAATGACCGATGGTAAGATTTTATTTTTCTGATTCCCTGAACCCCCCCCTGGACAACCCCCGGCTCCACGAACAAACCCCCCTGACCCTAACCGGGGGAGGGGGGTATCTGCTTACCATTTTTCCCTCCCAATCAACTTTTTGCTGTATAAAATGCATGAAAGTACTAAAGTATTATAAGATTAGAAATGGACATGTTCTGAAGGTGTCCATAAGAATTATGCATGAACCTTTACTGTGGTAACCTTGACATGGGGTGTAGCCAGAGGGAAGGCGACACAGGCAGCTGCCTCCCCCTTTTTGGACAACTGACAAGAAACATGAAAATTTTGATCATTTTGTTAAGATGAGAGCTTTGAGCCAAGCAAAATAAAACAAAACATTCAACAGGTTTTGAATGTAACTCGTCGCCTCTTTTTCAAAAAATCCGGCTACGCCCCTGACCTTGATATCGGTTGATAGTTGAAGAGCAGAATATCAGTGTACATGCGTGCCTTGTTCTGCGCATCATCCAGAAGTCACATATAAATAATGATTTAAAATGTTCAAAAATTTAAAAATAAAAAACTATTGAATTGATTATTTTCGTGGTACATAAATCACTCGTTATGATACAGGGAGGGGAATTAGGCGTTGCCAAATTTAGCCAGAAAGCGAGCGCAGATCTATTTATTCATTTTATTTTCGTCTATATTTGTTCAAATCAAACTCCACTTTGTTGGAAATTACATTACAATAGCTAAGAATAATATTTATACCTGTTAAAGTCACTAGTCCACCGTATGTGACTGACGTTGTTGTTAGTATAAAATCACCTTTAAGCCCTGGATATTATCAGACAAATCAACTGTATCCTCACAAAAGACAGGAAAGTCCAGACAAAAGACAGGAAATATCCAGACGAAAAACAGGAAATATCCAGACAAACTGTTCTGTCATCAGTACTGTCTAGTCAATGAGATCTTTTCTCTAGTCTGTTGGCAATGTTCATTAGACTTGATAAATTCACCATAAAAATCACGTACTTTGATCATAATAAAGTAATAAAGATATCTCTCCAGTGAATTTAGGTCAAGTTTTGATCTCCTTACTTCTCTGAAATAGATATCTCATCTTATTTCTATAGCATAGGAACTGAGACAATTTGGGTTTAGTTGATTATTATACCTGGAAAAAGAGCAGTTTCTACGTTTTATACGAACTTTTATTAAAGTTGCATTACTACTGTAGGGGCTGAAGCCCCTCACCCCCTTTATTTTCAAAAAAAACATCTTCTATCGCCAGCTCTTTTCAAATTTGACCATTATCACACTTTTTATGGCTCAAAACTCAGTTTACGGCACTAAAATCACGGCATTGCGGCAAGGACACCTTGCGTACGCGGTATTATCAAGTTTTATGAAAATCAACCAGAGTGAAATTCATGAAATTGGCGTTTAAAAATCATCTAAAATCCTTTTCGACTCAATTACTGATCGAAGTTTTGGCAGTGTGCCCATTTAAAACCTATTTGTCATAGTACCCCGCATTAGCGCATTGTACACAACCATCCGGTGGCTTCATCGTGTGCAGAAGTGTGCGAAAACCCGCGAATTATAGGCAGTGTGATGTCATCAATTCCCCATTCTGAACCCTGATAATGACGTCACTCTCAATCATCAGTAAAATCCGTGTACCCTGACATCATTCCATTTTTCTGAGCGTGTTTTCCCGACTGGAAGAGTGTCCTAACTTCCTGACTTCCCAGATTCGAAGTGTCGTAATGTGTTAAATGGTAATTGGAATATATCCGTAATGCGATTATAGAATTGTCAATAATACGATTAGCTGGTTCATGGAACCTACTATATATTGTCAACTTTGTTAATATTGTGCTGACACATGTTGTTTATATATATTCTAAGATATGTAGTCGCAATTATAAATGATGTGTTTTTTTGCTATATAATCGGAATTTCAATGACCGCATCGTCCTGTCTGCACTGTGCATTGTGCAGATGATTCAGAATTAACTAATTAATATATAGTGACATAATGTCGTGGGGAAAACATACCGATGGGGATTTCATGAACTATGTAATTACGTATTGCTACTTCCCGCAATTGGTGCTGATCCAATGAGATTCGACTAAAATTACCGAAATAAACGGACGCTATATAAAACTTTACACACAGAGCTTGACTAAAACTTTGGTTTTCATTTTCGTTGCTTTATGGCCTTTATGTCCGGTTAATTTAATCTCCAACGTTTGATTCTACCGTTTTAAGTCGAAGGTTGATTAAACTAAGTTTCTTACAAGAAACTTATTGAAATTCTTTGCTTAAATTTTCTTAATTTTTCAAATCCTCGGCCATGGCCAACAAGTGCTTTGGGTTTGTCTTATTCTGTGCTCTGACTGTGCGAGCCAATTTATTAAGTCCCCGAACTTCAAAGGCAGATCCAGGCGCTTTTCTTTTAACTTTCTACATTCCATCACTATATCTCATTATTACTTTCATGATTGCCTTTATTCCGGGGAAAAGAGGTCGGTTTGCATTCTCGAATTTTGACCACATTTTAACAATGAACTTCTTCTGACTTCTTATTCCACATCTGCTGTCATTCTTCTTTACCTACAATTGTAGGTATTTCGTAATTCGTTTCCCCAGAAATTTGAGCTGATGCGGCATTCTTCTGTAGACAGTTTTCAAGGTATATTCCTTAAAACTTCATCTTCTTGCTATCCTAAGCCATGTTAATGACTTCATCTCAAATGCCAATTCATAGCGCTCCAACATATTCGTTATATGAAAACCAAGCCCTTCAGACAATCAAATCTCGTACGATTTGCGGCACTTTCGGATGATATGACGTCATTATGTAGGTTCGGTGCTTGAATATGACGTCATTATCAGAGTTTTAAGTGGGAAATCAATGACGCTATAATATGCCTCTCTTACAGCCTGCATATGGGAGAGAGTAAATTAACTTATATATTAAAGTCCGCTGTTTAAGAAACTTTAAAACTCTCTGTCTGTCAGGACAGCGCATAATTAATAATAATTAAAATTCCACGCATATCATTACTGAATTCCCCGTAGATTCTGATGGATTTTCTTGCTTCTACACCCTATTCTCCGTATCAAAAGTAAAAGCCCGGATTACCACGTATATTATGATTAATAGACAGTATCTCACTGGTGTCTGTTCGCGGTATATATTTGTTGGTGTCGCGCCCCTCCCATATTATACCAGTCCCCCGATCTAATTAACTCAAGATATAGACCTGTTAAAAAGAGAGAGATATCACGTGCGTTGCTAGGTTACCACGTGACCTACTGTATCATGACCACGTGACCACCTTTATCATGACGTCACTTTGTATCCACCCTACTTCTCACTTTGTAAATATAACTAACATCAGGTCACGTGATTAGAAGGAGTACTAATGTCATTGCGTATTTAAATATATATCGGTATTCTTTACGTCATTGTAATCGTGACATAATATTATGGTGGGGGTCATGTCTGCTCCAAAAATAGCCCCCTGACTTCACCCTAACTTTTGGTAATTTGCAAATGTCATTATACTGGGGTACATATATATTTCGTTGACACACCATTCTAAGCCCTGATAATGACGTCACACAAGTTATAACTGCAGCTCGTACTATATACAGGGTAGAGGGCCCGTAGACAGCTTAGTTCTTGAGATTTGACCGCAGATTCGTTCTACGAATATATACGCCCCCTTTTTTGTGATTTGTTTGTCTTGTTATTTCGCTAACTTATTGAAATTATGGTGAGTCTTTTATATGGGAATTATTCTTGTTTTCAAACATTATTGATCGATTGGTTGATTGATTGGTTGATTGATTGATTGATTGATTGATTGATTGATTGATTGATTGATTGATTGATTGATTGATTGATTGATTGATTGATTGATTGATTGATTGATTGATTGATTGATCCCCACTAGATATATCAATGAAGGTTTATCACTAGGCCTCAAGGCTAAAAGTCTGCCCAGATTTACCCGTCAACTTTCCCCAAATGTTTCCATCATCGCTATCAAATCTAAATTTCATCTAAGCAAATCAAACAAATCATGCTCAAACCATGCTCAAACAATACCTGCAATATGAGCAATTTTGTGCGCATTTTAGATACTCTAAGTTAAGCTTTAAGGCCAAGATGTAACTCTCAAAAGCGTTAAATGAGACAAACTTGGAATACTTTGATCATTTTAATATGTGCATGATCTACTCTAAACGAATACATGATGCAGTGATTCTCCCCCATCAATCTCTGCAAATTATCGCATTTTATTGGGTTATTGTATTAAATTAAGAGGTGTATTTTATTGAGTTATAACGCAGGGTGTGGTGTTTATACTGCGTCAGGTAACTCTAAGTTCGCTTATAGGAACATCTTACAGGAAATAAAGAAATTATTGCAAGAAATCAAGAACTCTGGAAATAAAAAAAACACACCAAATTAAGAATTTTTTGTAGTTCTAGTGCTTGATTTCATGTTACAGCCATTTTTCCGTTGCACCAAATTAAGCATTTTTTGTGGTCCGAGTGCATAATTTTCTGGTTACATAATTTCCTGTTCCAAGGTATTTCTTGCAATCGGCTGTTAATGCACCCTAGCGAGCTAGGACAAAATACATAAATTATCATGCTCCATAGCAAAGTGTTAATTATCGTAACACGGGATGATAACGAATATAATATTCTAATTAACTGCCAACCAAAATGAGGATGAAATGTAAATTTCTTCATTATATGCGGACGACATTCCATGTTGCCAAGTCTATTGTAGTCTGCGTGAGCGTTATAATTCATGGTGTTGATTGAGTGTGAGAAATGATGTATAATATTGTCCACTGTTAGTATCATTAACAGTCCATTAAAGGCCAAATTATAAAGGCCATATTAAAGGCCAAAATATCTCCTCATTTTTCTATTTTCACATTTTCATACCACTGGTGATTTTTTTCGTCGTTTCAACAGTATTATGGTCTATAGCCTTTTAGGGTACAGTTGAGTTGGTATAAATGTGATATGTCTGTTGTTAAGCCAGCCATTTCGACTGTTGTGAACTTTAGCAAGGCCAATAATTGCAACTTGAAGTTATAAATTTCGTGGCAAATGCCAACTACAAAATTTAGCTCCTTTGCAAAGATATTCATTAATCCACTATCAAACCAAATTGCAATATCAGCTATTGTACTCGGCTGATATTATCGATCCTAATCGCGTATCCTTATCAACCGGTATCATCATTTTCTCGATAATTACTTAAACAACAAAAGATAAATTAACAATAACATGCCTGCCCAGTGCCCAATTTATCTGCTGTTTCAAATGCCAAACCTTACATTGCTTTATTATTCTTTACCTTTTTTCTTGATTAACATATCAACTTGATAATTGTAAGAGAGGGCTATAATCACCATTTATGCCATTATAGTTACCCTCAAAAGTTAATCTAACTTACCTTCTAAGATCTATCTTTGAAGCGACCTCTTCCCATTGTCCACAACAGCTTATTTCTTACAAATTTGGTAATTAGACTAAAGTATTATAATTAGAAACACAGAGTTCCTTGTCGATTGATTGCGCAGTACAGGTGGGCCTCGAACGTTGACAACAGGCTACTCTGAACCGCAATGGCAGCATCACTATGAACCATCTATTTATCTCTAACTACTATTGGCTTACCCACAGCTGCCTCTTACATTGACCAATCAGCGTACGAGGTGATCTTCAACTCGCCAGCTGATTGGTCAATACCAATGGATCCTATGGATAAGCCAACATTTGACGCTGATAATAGAAACTTGAAGCATAATGGGCAAGCGTCTAAACGACGGGTAATAAGCGGGTAGAATGACGTCATTATCATTGCTCAATGTTGTGAATTGATGACGCTGAACCGCCTATTTCTCGTGCGTGATGTTTAATCTGGGGGTCTAATTCGTTCATTCTCCCTCTTATCGCATCTAAACAAAGGGTGTCATATTGAGGGCTATATAATTGGGTTTAATCACCGATTAGTTTTGTAAGTTGGGTGCTTTTAAACGGCCGGACTGACCGCTTTCCCGGACTATTTCTGAGGAATTATCAGAGCTTCTGATCTGTTCCAGTGTTCCGCTCCAAAGGGTCAGTGTTTTGTCGTAAAACAAGCTCCAAAGGGTCAGTGTTTTGTCGTAAAACAAGCGTTCGGACTTTTGTCATAGCTCGTGTTATATTGATCGTAAATATTAAACGTCTGTGATGGCAAATGCTACTGAAGCAGACTTGATGTAATATTCTAATTTCTTCTTGCGATACCTTCAAAGATGTTCTATATATCAAAGAGTGTTTTGGGAGATAAGAAACACTTTTTAAATTATCCCACTGTTTTTAGTAAATCACAAAAACTAAATGCTCAAAGTGCATGCTGGTAGACCGTCCTGTTGACTAAACTAACCGTGAATTGTGTGCTTACAAATGGTTGTTTTTGCACGTGACGTCATATTTATGGACCAAAATGATAAATTTGTGACGTACAAACGTTGTTTTCCCTAGCGCGGCATGCACTGCTGTCTTTGAGATAAAAGAGTAAAAATGCTGAAAATATCATTACGTTTTTTAATAAGGGTGTGATTGATTTTGCATGCTCTTGGCCCAGTACCCAATGTAGCAATATTCATTTTAAAAACGTGATCAATTATAACCATTATCATAACAAAATTATAATACTTGTAGCGCAGTTGCAATGCTCTTATAGTGTCTGTGTTTTAGTTCTGAGTTTAATGTTTGATTCAAATACCAAAAATTGTCGCTTCATCAGTCCATCGTAATTATTTGGATTTCTTTTTCTATATTTTTTAGTGTAAGCATAAGTTTTTCCTAGAAGTTTGTGGCGGATATTTTGACTCAAGATCATACTCTTAAACTTCTTAAAATTGCAGAAAGTGCAAAAAATGTACGAGTTCGGAGTAACTGATAATTTTAAAAACTACAGCTTTTTGCACGATAATAATAAACATGGCCACGCTGGACGCTTTTAAATTTAAGTTTCACTCACTGGACCTATGATTTAATTCAAAATGAACTTTTCAAACACAAGGAAATGCCTTTTAACATGTTATATACCTAGAAATCAACTCCTTGACTGCCTCCATTTCGTAGAAACATCATTTTCCTCTTCCGTTTTCAGAGTTATATTTTTAAATGGCGTCCTCCCTCACACTTTTGCAACATTTGCTACGAACCATCTTACTGCGTAAATATTTCAATAAATATCGTATGTGACATACTGGAGAACGGGGGAGTAGATTAATTAATAATTATTTTATTGATGAGGAGTAGGAGGAGTCAATAGGAGAGTGCCATCTTTTCCTGGTCTCTTGTTTTGTCTTTGTTTCCTTAATCAAGTCGGATTTGAGAAAAGATCCGGCAACTTGTCACCATCCAAAGATGGTGAATGCCCTCACTCCATATTGGGAGCACTATAGCTATTTGAAGTCCTTGAAAGGGCGTGGATATTGAATATATCATCAATTCTTTTCCACTGCCTCCAAAACTTCCACTGTTAAAACCACAGTACAGATTCGCTGCACCCGTGATTCTAGTGTACGGGAAACAGGAGTAATAAAAGGAAATTTGAAAAATGCAAATTTGGAGAAATGTCTTTCGTTCGGTGTCAGGGCCGAAAATTGAAGAGAAAACCTGGTGGGACATGGAAATTTTGTAAAGCCGTCAAGCGGCAGACATCCCCGCTGCAGGTGAAATTCTAGCAAATTTTAGATCATTCATTGAATTTTTAGCACTTTTCCAGCTATCACACCAAAATACTGAGGGTGAAATCGTCTCCCCTCCCAGGAATTTAGGGCCTTTTCATGTCTCGTTTCGTGTCGCGTGTTTCAGAACATGAGATTCGGAATTCGCTTCGGAACCGCCGTCGGCCACACCCTACGATACTATCTTTCAGACCATCTCTTTTCCTTTTGTCTCGCTCTTCCCTTTCTCTTTTCGTCTGGAGCGCCGACAACGCGTGTATATAAACAGTAAAAAGTATCTCTGATCTCATATCACTCATAATATCTGGATATGCGTGAATATGTGACGTCATTATCATAGCTCAAAGTGGTGAGTTGTTGACGTAAGCCCGTCCATGGCCCGTGCGGCTTTTTCTGTTTGTGTTTACCACACGTGAGACGGTATGTTCTGCACGTGTCTTGTGGTTTTAGCTGGTGATATGTCCGCTCCATGTTCGCTAATTCGTCTCTATGAATCGGGATTCCAACTCTTCAAATATGGATCTGTTGGAATATTTGGGGATTATTTTATCCCTGATTTCTATTTGACAATCATTGTTTCAACATTTAGACACAGCAGTTTTAAACTTTTTTAAGTTTGTTTCAATGCGTTGTTGTGCATGTTCACACTACATACCTATTGAAGACTATATTATTTTCCTTCTGTTTGTAATAATATGTTAAGTGTTTTCCATCCCTCGGTGGCCCCCAAACACCCCTTCAAAGCACAATCCTGCTCCAAATAACGTCATTTTCACGGATTAACGCAGTGCTTTATTGCTGTTAATTCGCCTAATTCCGCATTAAGTGCGTGCCAAAACGCCCCGCCCTGTTGAAGTGCGGTTAGGGACGGCGCGCGCGAGAAATAGGCGGTTAATTCGTCATCAACTTACTGTATTAATGTATGATAATGACGTCATCCCAACCGCTCATTTCTCGTGCGCGCGTATGAGAGATGGCGCGCAC
This sequence comes from Beroe forskalii, assembly GCA_011033025.1. Taxonomy (NCBI): domain Eukaryota; kingdom Metazoa; phylum Ctenophora; class Nuda; order Beroida; family Beroidae; genus Beroe; species Beroe forskalii. Next base: position 156,357 of record WFMF01000283.1, on the reverse strand, counting down.
CCAGCATCTGATTTGTATTGAGATTGCGTACTTTAAACCCTGATGATGACGACACTTCTGCCTGCATTCCATTCTCCTGCGGTTAAAATACTTTGAATATATTTCCCCGGGAGGGATATCTCCAGATGATTTGGTTGTTGAATGTTTACGAATGGCCCAGTCTACCTTAGGAGGTGTATTTATGTGGGTTAAATTTTCCTGGTTTTTCCTTTGCTGGTTTTATACACTGCTTCATCAAAAGGGATTTTTCTGTCCCCAAATTTTTTATACAAATCCTTAGTTTATTGGTTTTTGGCTGGTTTTTTCTTCAAGGGGATCCTGAAATGCTTCGTTTTTTCTGCTTGTAATGGTTAAAATTGGATTGCTTGAAATTGGGGATCTTAACATTGGAATGCTTAATGACATTGTAGTGCTTATTATCATTAGAGAAAGGACAGCTGTAATACACTTCAAAGCCCGTCCTGCTCCTTCACTCTCTGCCTCACTAATTTACCAAAATACGTCAGATCCATTAGCTAAGTGCCCCTCATAATATCTCGAGTCGAGTACAGACTCATATATATATATATACATATATATTTGGTTGCTATAAGTATTTGGGTTGCTTCCAAATATTTTGCAAAATATTTTTCCTGCGTTCCGAGTACTTGGACCGTTGCCAAGTGATGAGTTTTACCTGTATGTATTAGTCCCGATAGAACTAAGATAAGACTCAATATATTACCTGGGTCCTGCTGTTACATTTCTCACTGGTGGTCTAAAGTGGCGTGATTATCAGGGTATAGAGTGGGAGTTGGTGACGAGAGTATGGCCTATTGCAGCCCGGCAACGTAAGACCCATATAATTTAATTGCCAAAGGTGGTCGTGTGTCGCACACACAAGATAAGCCTATCTGTCATATGTTATTTGGTACCTGCTTTTGTCTCATGTTTTCCACATCTTCAATCTCTTACGATCTTGGTTTGTCTCATGTCTGCCTCATTGCTTTTTTTCCATATCTGAGTCTTGTCTTTACTGATTAATGATGAAAGAAGCTGATTTTGATAACTAAATGTGATTTTAAGGAACTGACATCGGGAATATTTTCGGAATTTTGTAAAGTTTAAAAGTTGTCTTTACTCTTTATCGATATCCCCTGGCTGTATCCCCTGGCTGTATCCCCTGGCTGTGTCTGCATCTGTGTCTGTATCTGTGTCTGTATCTGTGTCTGTATCTGTGTCTGTATCTGTGTCTGTATCTGTGTCTGTATCTGTGTCTGTATCTGTGTCTGTATCTGTGTCTGTATCTGTGTCTGTATCTGTGTCTGTATCTGTGTCTGTGTCTGTATCTGTGTCTGTATCTGTGTCTCTATCTGTGTCTCTATCTGTGTCTGTGTCTGTATCTGTGTCAGTATCTGTGTCTGTATCTGTATCTGTGTCTGTATCTGTGTCTGTATCTGTGTCTGTATCTGTGTCTGTATCCCTGTCTGTATCTCTGTCTGTATCTCTGTCTGTATCTCTGTCTGTATCTCTGTCTGTATCTCTGTCTGTATCTCTGTCTGTATCTCTGTCTGTATCTGCATCAACTATCTGCGGTAGACTTTTCTTGACTTTTCCTTTCATCTGTCGTCTGCGTGGCAGCAAGTTGACGCCTTATTGAATAATTTGGCTCTCGATTCATCACAAGTCACAACAATCTGCAAATTTCAAATTTATGACACGTTTGTTGATATTGGATGGCTTCTGTATTCAGATCATCGCTAATTCTAATTCTTATTTTAATAATAATAATAATACAATTATTTTAGGGAAAAATGAGACGATTGAATGATTATTATTATTAAACCTTCTTCGAGCCGTCCTACAGTCCACAAGCATTTTTGACTCTCCGGCCCTGTCATTTAATTCTTAATTCTTAATTCTTATGATTATAAACGGGGTGTGAGCGATGTCGTTATCATACATTATAGTATTGAAGAATCCATGGCAGACCCCCTCATATTGAATAACTTTCTCTGGAAAATGGAAATTGAGTGATTTTTAAGCCGGTCATACACCCCGCCTTTCATGACTGGACCATGACTGGTCGAACTACGTTCAGAAATATGGCCTGCTTCTCAAATGTCATGATAAGTTACGTACTTCTTTCACAGTAAAATATTAGGTTTACTTTACTTCTTTTACGGTTAATTTGGCTTATTTTCTTTCTTTTACTGTAAATTACTAAGTTGGTTTATTTTAATTCTTTTACGGTAAATTATTAGGCTTATTTTACTTCTTTTGCGGTAAAATAGTTTATTTCATCGTTTTTTCTCTGTCCCAGCACTGCGTTTCTTCTCGCCCAATTTCAACTATAGCCAGACTGCTCATTCTAGGATTAAATCTTGGGCTGTGCCCTTTTGTCATACAGTATTACGCTTTTCTTGGAAATCTTTTATGGCACATTTTCATCGACATATCCCGGGCATATATCTCCATATATGCTGCAATATATCCAAGTTTACATCGTTAGTGGAGTGAACAAAGGACCTACAAAAGGTCATGGTGTTATAAAACAAAAGGTCATGGTGTTAGTACATGAGGGAGGCCTGTCGGCTATCCTTTTGATTATCATCATCCACCCTGTTAATGAGTTGTAATATCCCTCTGAAACGTTATAAGGAATACAAAGAAATTACTAAGGAATATAAAGAAATTTTATGAATAACATTATTGCATACAGCTGTTGGATATGAGTTATACACAACGAGTTGCATTCAATTTCGTCTGCCCCTTTGCAGAAACGGAATATTTTGTTGCTCACAAATATCTTTGATAAACTGATAAAGATCTTGTCCACCTTCCTAAATAAAATAGAAATTAAAATTTTTTTCTCTGGGAACAGTTTGATTATTTATGATCTCTTCCATAACTCGGTGTGTTTTCACACATAAATTCTAACAAAATGATACCTTTTTGAGCTGCACGTAACATCCGAAGGGCGTTGCATGGCTCCCAAAGTGAGAAACCACTATTTCGTATATAATGCTCAATAGATTTAATAGTAGTTGTTTTCAAGCATCGGACCGAGGGAGTCATGAGAAATGTGGTTTTATCAGACTGAGAATAACATCAGACTGAGAATAACATCAGACTGAGAATAACATCAGACTGAGAATAACAGTAACAGGAACCTCTCAACTGCACATGCATGCAACTTGGTAACCAGAGACTCCTGTAACACCTCCAGTCATATGACTGGCTTTTAACCCAGAGGAAGTCTAATATTTGTTATCGTCATCAACTGAAACACACAGAGTCGGCTACAGGTAGTGACGTCATTATCAGGGCCTAGAATGGTGCTTTTTATGCGTCTAACCGCTGATTTGAAACCTGTGATTCCTAAATATATTGCAGTGATAATAATTTGTAATCATGAATTATAGCCCTAATATATGTGAAGTGATAGGTGCTGTTTGGTTTTTTTGTGTGTGTGTGTGTGCGTGTGCGTGTGCGTGTGCGTGTGTGCGTGTGTGTTTCGTCAGTTCGTGGTCTAATAAAGTAATAACGTTTAATGTTTACTGTGCAAAAAATGCCGTACGCCATCACGGTTTACCATATATATTCTCTCCTATTTAATTCGTACTAGGCATCCCCTAGGTCCTGAATCTTAAACTCCATGCTAGGAAATGCATGCAGTGAAACGTCATCAACTCACCACTTTGAGCTATGATAATGACGTCATTATCATTCGCCATTATCTCATGGGCCTTAACCTCTGTGGGATGTCATAGCCTGCCTTTATTCGCCGTCTATTTTGGGAGAATTTATCAAGTAGCGTATATTCGTGGCTTTCCTGAAGTTTTATTACCAAATCTTTATTGAATCCTTGCCTTTCTCTTTTGTTTTTTCTGTCCTTTACTTTTATTTCCTGACGTGTCCTTTATCAGTGTCATAGTTTTTCATGTCACGGGTTCTTTGAATTATATTTGTAGTTTTTGGCTTTTGGATCTACTTTCTGGTACAATTTCAAGAAATCCAAATCACAAACGAATACGTAATTTTAGTCCTTTTTCAACATATTTACCTTTACTCTGTAGATGATTGCGTAATGTCTCCGAACTTAATTAAATAACTCAATGTTTGATTAAATTATTTTTCGGCGGTTATTGTTCGGGCTGTTTTGACATATAATACTAAGTAGTATTACGGAATTATCGTAATTTATCTCAAATTGTGGGGCTACTGTAGCTCTTTTAGGCAAATAGCCACCTTATCAATGTATAATTGATTTGTTCATTGAGAGACGAGACTCGAGTCCTGTGCTGTTGCTTATTTAAATTGGTTTTAAGATGGTTTTGGTCAGTACTTCAATTGGGTTTTGGATACGTTTGACTCTATTGCTCTACCAAATATTCATATTACATTGTTAGGTCTAATCTAATTTCAATCATATTAGTTTTGTATGGTTCATTTGGCAATGTGAAGACAAGAAAATGATAAATGTAAGTTTTAGGTCACAGCACAAAGAAGTTTCTTTCGATAATTGATAATTCTGTGAAACTCAAAATTTTCAAGAAAGTTTGAAATAACTCCGACTTAATATGGGATAATAATTGCAATTTATAAATTCAAAAACTTAAATAAGATATTTATTCTGGGTGGGCTTTTTAAGTCTAAATTTGGCAATCGATAATTAAGACAATTAATTAGCACTCATGCTATTCAAGTATAAAGCTTTCTGATATCAACAAAATCGTGTCAATTATATTGTCTTTAGAAACAACCAATATTGTTCCCCTTATTTCAGATGGTGGGTACATCGGGGGATATCAGTGAGTAAGTGCACAGACCTTATGCCCACTTACTCACGTGGTGGTCGTGCTCCAAAATTCAGAGATGCAGTTACTCACATTGCAGTTACTCATAGGGAATTCTTTGAAAAAGGGTGGTGTCCCAAGGTCATGCCAAATATCACTAACTCATTTATGAGTAAGTGCAGCAAAAACCGCAATATATGTAGCTTTGTCGGGATGTAAATATAGGTATTTCAAAGCATTTCGATGTGGTATATGATTGTATCTCAAAATTGAAGTCACAACTAATTATAGAACTATATCTAGAACTATATCTAGCCAGTTCATTTAGATATTGATTACACGATTACACCGTATCATACATACATATACCTACATTACCAGCATTACTATCTCTATACTCTCTATACAGTCTACTTGGCGCGGATAATGATCGTGTACTGAGCCGGTCTGGAGACAAAATACTGAACGGTAACAGTAATTTTAATGATATTAGAATGTTTTTCTAATCCCAGCCAATCCCAGAATTGATACTTTGATACGGCTTTCTGTCGTCTACGTCCATACCTACTGAGTCTGACTTTCTATTCGTCACCGTGCGAAGTTGTGCGTACTTTTTCGTTGAATGTTCATCAATCAACAGTTTTTCCCATAATAAAATCAAACGGTTAGGTTATTAAATATTCATAATTTGCAATTATTATTATCTTCTTGTGTGCAGATCCATACAATCATATTTGAGGTTGAGATTCAACGTATGTAATACGCTCTAGTTTATGATAAAAGCATACGTGACTCGTGAATAATAATTTTTTTCATAATTTCTTCTATGAACTATAGAAATTAGAAAATAAATTAAACATTCCTAACATGGTAGGGATCATATTGCTATCAATACATGTAATATATATTAAGTATCCCTATCCTATCACTATTTTATAGTTTAAGCGGGTGTATTAGTGAACCAATAGAAAGTTATACTTTTATTATTATAATATCAAGGCAGAAATTTGTATTTAGTGATCTAATCTAGCGTGTAAAATCTACCATTCATCAAAATGTTGCATTTTAGCATTTTGTTGAAATAAAATTCTGTCATAACCTGTCTTAATAGTCAAATAAGCCGATATTTTGGGGTGGTGCCTGAAAATTTTTTCAAAAATCACTTAGTATTAATTGGATTATTGTGAGTAACTGCAATATGGGGTGGGTGGTATCTCTGAAATTTGGCTAAATGCACTTTCTCACCATATATGTCTCTGCACTTACTCACTGATATCCCCCGGGTACCTTGTCCCTAACAACTCCTCATTTCAGATTGTTGTTATTTTACTTTTCATCGCGGCGGCTACCCTACCAACCTTCTCCCTTCCATGTAAGTTCTCATTTGAAGAATGTGCTTTCATTTCACGGGTTTGTTGTTATCTGAGTTTTAGCTTCTTGGCATTTATCCAAGCTGTAAAATGAGGTGACATACTGTTCCTCTAACAATAACGAATTTGTCTACACGGCACATAATTGTAGACAATCATGTGTTTGTCTAGCCATAAGCCAACCAGTGCTTAGAGTTGATTAAAAGTTACAATTTGCCGTGCATTTTTTGGTTTCTTTTCAAATTTCTACTAAGATAACAATATGATAAACCATTTGTATTTGATGCGACAACTGATAAACAAGAGGAGGTAGCTCAGGGATTTGCCCAGCAATTTGACATGAAATATCAACGGCTTATATTCTGTAATAACCCCTTTCGGCTGAAGCCTGAAACTAGTTTTACTAACATAGATCTTCTTCCATTGGAAAGAGACCCCATTTGCAGAATGACTTCAAACGAAGTCCTTGGTCTTATTCGGGAGCCAGGCCACCAGTTCAATCCGACAAGAAACATTTCCTTGTGTTTGAAATCTAGACCCATCTTAGTTATTCAATTACAATGTGTTGCAATAATTAAATGCTAAGAAGAAATTCGGAAGCGTCTTTTGTATGATGGCGTATAGACATGGCTTTACGCCGCGCACACAAGAGACGTGCATCTGCGAATGGTCACTGTCCGATTGTCTGACTAATTTATGATTTACTCATTAAAGAAATGTGAAGTGTCATTGTGAATTTATTATTGCAATTTATCATTGAAAATTTCAAATTAAAATAATGACCTTCCCGCAGTTCAATGTGGTAGGCTCCGACGAAAGTTTCGATACTTTTGCTGAAAGGCGCATCGCTCAGAAAGGAGAGCCCTATGGGGTCAAGTCCAAAGATTTCTGGATTCTAAAGTGAGTTCAGCTTATGTCGCAGAGGTGTTGCGACTTCAAAAACTTTGAGCACCTTGCCCATCTGTCTGATACTTTTTCCGGTGTTCTGCTTGAAAGATACGCCTCTTTTAGGAGGCGTATCATAAAAGAATGTTTAACGAATGAATGATTGAAGCTAAGTGTTCTTTTTCGTTGTTGAACTATTTTTGGCGAAGTGTTATTCAAACACAAGTTTTCTTTTTCCAGTCAGGTGGACTACGATGATGAAGATTTCAGAACGAGCCGGAAACTGCACGAAGATGACGTCGAATGTAAGTTTTAATTTCATAATTTGCAGCTTTCTCCGGAACACCCCTGAGGTCGTTTAAAGCGTATTTTTCGTCTTCATAATAGGTCAAAGTCATGCCTGTCCCGTAATTTGTAGAAAGTAGCTGAAGCAAATACGTCGTTTTTGACAATTTTTGCACGTATTTAAAACCCCTGAGAGTCCGCTAATCTGGAACATGTCTTCCATCTATTTTAACTGCATGGCAATGAATCTTTAATATTTAAACTTTGAATTTCTCTTCGAACTTGATTTTTTTAAAATCGGTCGCAAGAAAATATACCCCGCATCCGTGACCCCCTGGCCTAATTATATTTTATTTTATGCCATTTGCGTCAATTCTGACTCCTCTCGTTAAATATAGTAACATAATATGCGACAAAGTTTTTGGCATATATGCTATCATTTATGTGAAATTATATTTTACATTTTCATATTATTCTGCTGACAATAGCGATGTCGAACAAAAAGTTGTGGACCAAAGCAGACGAAAAATTATTAACATAAATATTGAAAAGTAGTGACAAGCTCGCTAATACAGCTTTATAAAATCGACAGCGATGCTCAAACCTATTTTACCTTCGATAACATAAATCTTTATTTTATATTCAATAATTCTTCAGTACTCTTGAGCACTCTTAGTAGCCTATTAAACCCTTGGCAACCCTAGAAACTCCTTGAAAACCCCTATTAACCCCTTGACAACTCTTTGAATAACCCCTTGGCAACCCCTAGAAACTCCTTGAAAACCCCTTGACAAGCCCTAGTAACCTTATAAACCCTAAACATCCCTTAGTAACCTAGTGGCTAAACATCCCTTAGTAACCTAGTGGCTAGTAACCCTTTGACAACTCCCAGCAACCTTATAACCCCTAGTAACCTAATAAACCCTTGACAACCCCTAGTAACCCCTTGAAACCCCAAATAACCCCTTGACAACCCATTGACAACCCCTTGAAACCCCTAACAACCCCTTGACAGCCCTTAATAACCCCTTGACCTCCCTTAGTAACCCCTTGAAACCCCCTAGTTACCCCTTAACAACCCCTTCACAACCCCTTATAACCTCTTGACAACCCATAGTAACCCCTTGAAACTCCCTAGTAACACCTTAACAATCCTTATTAACCAAGTGGCTAGTAACCCCTTGACAACCCCTAGTAACTCCTTGGCAACCCCTAATAACCCCTTGACTACCTCTAATAACCCCTTAACAGCCCCTAATAACCCCTTAACAACCGTAGTAACCCCTTAACAACCCCTAATAACACCTTGACAACCCCTAATGACCCCTTGAAACCTCCTATTAACCAAGTGGCTAGAAACCCCTTGACAACTCCTAGTAGTCTAATAACCCCTTGACAACCCCCAGTAACCCATTAACAACCCCTAATGACCCCTTGAAACTCCCTAGTAACCCCTTGACAACCCCTAATAACCCCTTGACAACCCCTATTAACCCCTTGAAACCCCTAGTAACCCCTTGACAACCCCTAGTAACACCTTGACAGCCCCTAATAACCCCTTAACATCCCCCAGTAACCCCTTGACAACCCCTAGTAACGAACCCCTATTAACCCCTTGACAGCCCCTAATAACCCCTTGACAGCCCCTAGTAACCCCTTGACAACCCCTAATAACCCCTTGCAACCCCCTAGTAACCCCTTGAAACCCCCTATTAACCCCTTGACAACCCCTAGTAAGACCTTGACAGCCCCTAATAACCCCTTAACATCCCCCAGTAACCCCTTGACAACCCCTAGTAACGAAGTGGCTAGTAACCCCTTGACAGCCCCTAAAAACCCTTTGAAACCCCTAGTAACCCATTGACAACCCCTAATAACCCCTAAACAACCCCTAATAACCCCTTGACAACCCCTAATAACCCCTTGACAACCCCTAGTAACCTCTTGACAACCCCTAGTAACCCCTTGAAGCCCCCTAGTAACCCCTTGACGACCCCTAATAACCCCTTGACAACCCCTAATAACCCCTTGACAACCCCTAATAACCCCTTAGTAACCCTTTAACCACCCCTAATAACCCCTTGACAACCCCTAGTAACCCCTTAACAACCCCTAATAACCTCTTGACAACCCCCTAAGAACCCCTTGACAGCCCCTAATAACCCCTTGACAACCTCGTGTAACCCCTTAATAAACCCTAGTAACCCCTTGACAACCCCTAGTATCTAGTAACCCCTTAATAACCCCTAGTAACCCCTATAAACCCCTAGTACCCCCTTGACAACCCCTAACAACCCCTTTGACAACCCCTAATAACCCCACTTCTTCCCTCAGACAGCTACAAACCAATATGTAAGAGTTTCCCGACGTATGAGAGGCGGTTTAACAAGTTCCCCTTCATCCGAGCCTCGTGGTCGTGTGAGGCTAACCCTCACTTTGCTCTGCGGGACAAACACGCGGTGAGTTTATACACGATGTTTATTGTACTCATATTCAATATTGTACAGTGTACATTGTATATTCCATGTTTATACACCGCTTTACATTTATATTGTGTATTTCATGTTTATACACCGCTGTACTTTTATATTGTGGAATGTATTTCATGTACAAGTACTTAGGACAATACAATTGTACATCATTGTAGATTGCATAAAGTTATACATTCCTTTATTTTCCAAATCGCAATTCAGCATCCCTATTGTTTCATCCATATAGTTTCATCCCTTAGAATTTGATCTATGCGACCCTGTGCGCTGTGCCTCCTTGAATTTCTCAAAAGCATAGAGCTTTTTCTTCGAATTTATGTTATGAGAAGTACCTATGTTCTTTTTCATAGGTACTTGGTAGACAATCGGTGCAACTTTTGTGTCTTAATCTTTCATCTTTATTTTTGTGCAGTAAATCTGGTCTGGGCCCCCAGACAAATGCCAGATTATGTCATGACCTGAAAAAATTACGAAGATATGTTGCCAAATATTTATGGAATGCGGTGGTGATCTAGCTCAGAATAAAAACAAAAATTTCAGAATAAAACAAAAATTTTATTTTTTATTTTTATGTATCGAATCACTGCATATCTCCAGCCCTTTCACTGTTATTTGGTCACGTTGCCGCAAATAACAATATGCTTGGCATGTATATGAGGATTGAGGACTTTGAGAAAAGCTTGCGTCACATTCCCTTGAAATTCCCCTACTCGGTACGCCCTACAAATCATCCCCCCTTTCAATTTATTTCTACGTCTGTTTCCCAATTTTTACACATCATTTCCCCCTCTCCATCTCCATCTGCGTCCCTTCTTTTCACCTCAAAAACCATAAACCCAGTCACCACAATACCCAGTCACCCCATTACCCAGTCACCCCAATACCCAATCACCCCATCTCACCTCAGAATCTGATGATCATCATGTCTTGAGGCCGGGCACACTCCAATTTGATGATTACCAATGTTTGTGGGGTGTGTTCCTAAAAATTACTTAATTAACACTGTCTGGCACAGCGTTATTAGATTAAGGGCGTTTTGCCCTTAATGGATATGAGCTTTTTTTCTCACATGTATTTGTATGGTAATTGGATAATGCGCAGACGTAATTTCTTTTATGAGAAAAGATTCATTTTTTAGATCACTGTGATGATCTGGCGGTTTCCAATGACTCAACCTTCAAAGTCGGGCTACCTCTGTCTGTATTCTGAGGGAAGCATTCATATCGCCTTGGCAATGGGTCTGAAATCAGCTAATGTTCCTGGGTCTGTGTCTCAAGAGACGGTGTCTATGATTTTTTTCCTGTCATGGCTCGGCTAGGTCTAGTCCTTGGCTGGTCCTACCCTGGTATTTGGCTGGTCCTACCCTGGTATTTGGCTGGTCCTACCCTGGTCCTTGGCTGGTCCTACCCTGGTATTTGGCTGGTCCTACTCTGGTCCTGTGCTGGTCCTACCCTGGTCTTTGACTGGTACCCTGGTCCTTGACTGGTACCCTGGCCCTTGGCTGCTCCTACCCTGGTCCTTGCCTGGTACCCTGGTTCATGGCTGGTCCTACTCTGGTACTTGGCTGGTTCACCCTGGTCCTTGACTGGTACCCTGGTTCTTGGCTGGTCCTACCCTGGTACTTGGCTGGTCCTACCCTGGTCCTTGGCTGGTACCCTGGTCCTTGGCTGGTCCTACCCTGGTCCTTGGCTGGTCCTACCCTGGTCCTTGGCTGGTCCTACCCTGGTCCTTGGCTGGTCCTACCCTGATCCTACCCTGGTCCTTGGCTGGTCCTACCCTGGTCCTTGGCTGGTTCTACCCTGGTCCTTGGCTGGTCCTTCCCTGGTACTTGGCTGGTACCCTGGTTCTTGGCTGGTCCTACCCTGGTCCTTGGCTGGTACCCTGGTACTTGGCTGGTCCTACCCTGGTACTTGGCTGGTACCCTGGTACTTGGCTGGTCCTACCCTGGTACTTGGCTGGTACCCTGGTCCTTGGCTGGTACCCTGGTCCTTAGCTGGTCCTACCCTGGTCCTTGGCTGGTACCCTGGTCCTTGGCTGGTACCCTGGTCCTTGGCTGGTACCCTGGTCCTTGGCTGGTACCCTGGTCCTTGGCTGGTCCTACCCTGGTCCTTGGCTGGTCCTACCCTGGTCCTTGGCTGGTACCCTGGTTCTTGGCTGGTCCTACCCTGGTACTTGGCTGGTACCCTGGTTCTTGGCTGGTACCCTGGTCCTTGGCTGGTACCCTGGTCCTTGGCTGGTACCCTGGTCCTTGGCTGCTCGTACCCTGGTCCTTGGCTGGTACCCTGGTTCTTGGCTGGTCCTACCCTGGTACTTGGCTGGTACCCTGGTTCTTGGCTGGTACCCTGGTCCTTGGCTGGTACCCTGGTCCTTGGCTGGTACCCTGGTCCTTGGCTGGTACCCTGGTTTTTGGCTGGTACCCTGGTCCACTGAACAGGGAGAGTCGCCAAGGAGTGGTCAGTGGACTGCTGCACTGGCATTTTACCAGCTTCATAGTGAAATGAGGTGACGAGGTGTCATGCAGCGCGCGCAGCTACGTCACCCCACTGAGATCCATGAAGTCAATACACAATCATACCAACTAAAAGATGACATCACACCGCGTCACCCCACTGAGATCCATGAAGTCAATACACAATCATACCAACCCCAGAACCTACCTCTGAAACTCATGGCATCATATGTACTCAAAGTATAATACTTCGATATTATTGCATATCCTTGGACACCTGATCATATCATGAATATATCACATTCTTGCGGCTTGTCAAAGGGCCTGGAAAGAGCATTTGAAGTGGTTTGAGGTTTTCTTCAGAACTGGGTATAGTTTTCAGGGAGTCTATGGGAGCTGTTTTCTTCAGAACTGGGTGTGGTTTTCAGACTTTGCGGTAGTCTGGGAGCTGTTTTCTTCAGAATTGGTATGGTTTTCAGACTTTGAGGGAGTCTGGGAGCTGTATGTTACTGTATGTTGCGTGGGAGGTCCTAGGAGGCCCCCTGATTACACGTGAGACACGGTAAGAGGGGGGAGTTCAAGGAAACTTACCAAAAAACATGTGACATTCAAGTGTTCTTTCAAACAACAAAAATAGAGCGAACTGGAAGGTTTGGGGATGGTGCTTCGAATTCGAACTTAGGCAAATAAGTAAGATAATTGAAACGGTAAACTGCAAAAAATTTGGTGGTATTTTCATATAGTAATGCAGGCACGTTCATGATTCATTGAGTCCTTTGTCGCACGAAATAACACTTTCATCCAACCCTATCCCAAAACTCCAAAATGTAAAAATCGACCCGTTAAGTTCGGATCTGTGTATCGCAAATCTCTGAATATCACGCCCTTGTTGATTGTTCCTCCCTAATCCACTCCTTAGAAACTTAGAGCCCTAACCTTCTTCCTTAAGTCCTAACCCACTCTCTAATCTGCTCCCCAAAGTCCTTACCCACTCTTTAGAGTCCTAACCTGCTCCCTTAAGTCCTAACCCACTCTTTAACCTGCTCCCTTAAGTTCTTACCCACTCTTTAGAGTCCTAATCTGCTCCCTAAAGTCCTAACCCAATCTCTAACCTGCTCCCTTAAGTTCTTACCCACTCTTTAGAGTCCTAACCTTCTCCCTTAAGTCCTAACCCACTCTCTAATCTGCTCCCCAAAGTCCTTACCCGCTCTTTAGAGTCCTAATCTGCTCCCTAAAGTCCTACCCACTTTCTAACCTGCTCCCTAAAGCCCTAACCCTCTCTCTCCCCCAGACGTTTGAATGCCGCACTATTCTTGAAACCCGGCCTATCCTTGTGCTGAAGAACGGTTGCCAGTCCTATCTCTCCAACCGAGACGAGGAGTGGATCCACAGCACTGAGCGAGTGGCTACCGGCTGTCAGGCTGTTATGAAGTTCGTCAAGAACCGGAACCCGTAGGTGGTATAACGCGTGTGCTCTCACGCGTGATAGCAGCACGTGTGCGCGGCTCACGCGTGATCTCAGAACACGTGTGCGCGGCTCACGCGTGATCTCAGAACACGTGTGCGCGGCTCACGCGTGCGCGGCTCACGCGTGATCTCAGAACACGTGTGCGCGGCTCACGCGTGATCTCAGAACACGTGTGCGCGGCTCACGCGTGATCTCAGAACACGTGTGCGCGGCTCACGCGTGATCTCAGAACACGTGTGCGCGGCTCACGCGTGATCTCAGAACACGTGTGCGCGGCTCACGCGTGATCTCAGAACACGTGTGCGGTAACGTGACATTACGTGGAACATATGGTTGTTATAACGTGACTGTATCAAGGACTAATTATCTCAAAGGTAATTGGTTCAGACACTTTTTAACCTTATTTTAAGTTGTACGGGCTTTACAGTTGTTGCGCCTGGTGCGAAACTAAACGCCGCGCACGAGAAATAGGCGGTTAAAAGTCATCAATTCACTACATCATGATATGATAATGACGTCATCCTACTCGCCTATTTCTTGTGCGCGGGGTGTAAGATGTCTTTTTTCGTTGCTCCCTAAAGTTTACTGATATTGTACGAGGTTTTGCAATAATGATTTGACAACTATTGAAATGAAATGAAAATTCCGATGCTCATCAAGCTCTAAAAGTACTTACGCCATGAAAAATATTTCCTTAATTTCTTCTCAATTTTTGAAAGAAATTTGATTAAAAAAATTGTCAATTATTAATAAATTCTAAGTTCAAATGTACACATCATAGTAAAATTTGTGCTCTTGATTCAAAATTTCTCGATAGCTTGCAGGCTTCAGCGGAGCAATTTTTCCTCTGCCTGACATTTCCCTCTCTTCCGCAGGCCGTTTGCTATAGAAAGGGCCAGAGTATTTCATTTCTTTATTTGCTGTGCTATATTCATTTTGAATTTATTTGAGTTATATTTATTTAATTTATGAAGAACGAGTTTTCTTATATATCTGATGATTTGAGGCATGTGTTGTTTTGCACCGGATTGTTTTACCCACAGTGCGCTGGTGTTTGACCAATCAGAGTGCAGGATTTTCAGGAGACTGCTTGCTGATTGGATGAGCCATGGGGTACTGGGGGTAAAGTGATGCGGCGCCGCCTTTTATTACATTTGTCAGCGGATGGTTCGTGTATTACGTGATCAGAGAAGGGATGGGATTTCAGAGGATAGCAGTGACAGTAAGAACTGCACTTTGCGCGTCTTTTGTGTGCGCGGCGTACAGACATGTTATCTATGTGCCTATACGCCGCGCAAATTTAAGACGCGCACACTGCAGTTCGAACTGTCACCGTTACACACTCGTACTGTAAACCGTATTATGGGGGAGGGGGTCTGAAATCGTTGGATATATTGATTACGTAATATGAGAACTGTCCCTTACATATCCATGTGACATTCGATTGGGATTCGGAATTGCTTCCGATACGCTATGTGAGCAGTTCGCTCTAAAATGGGTCCTCGATAATTTTAGTTTTACATACTAACAATTACGCGCGTAGCTCTACACAACAGTAAGTTTTTTTCTGTTGCATAGAGTTGCGCGCGCGATAGTTAGTATCTTAAGTCATCGAGGACTCCTTTTCGAGCGATCTGCTCGCATATTATGCGTTAAATTAACGGTTAATGGTTTAATTCATCGTGTACTACATGTGATACGCTTATAGATGATAAGTAATACTTTAATGGCTGTGTCAGTTCTTTTAAATATTCTTGCCCGAGTCGGTCAAGAATCACCTTTTATGTCTACGATCGTGCAAAATTTTCAGTGGAAGATGCTATGAAGATCACTGGTTTTGAATTCTATGATAATGCCTGGTTTTGGTTCAAGTATTTACTCGCCATTTTCGGTGAAGTTTGGTATAAGCTGCTTTATCATATGGCATTTATATCCAAGTATCTCAAGGGCTTTGAAGTGAATTTGACAAAAAAATATCGTCCTAGTTCCAAATTAGTGGATTCCCTGGAGTCAATTTTGATTTATTTTTGATTGGAAAGTCAGTTATACAGACGTGTGCTGTCTTTATTTTCAATTTCCACGAATTTCATAAATCTGCTTGGATTTAATGCTTTGAGACTGGCAAGTTTTCCGTAAACTTACAAAATGTGAGCACTCAGCTGTTTGAGTTATGTATACTGCATGTTATAAATATTTTGCATACTTTGAGAAGGCATTAACTATAAGTTCTGCCTAACTTATTCGGAAGAAACTATGATTCGAAGAATAATATTGTCTGCCATTTGATATGGGCTAAAATTTCCTAATTCCCCCAAGAAACTGATTTTGTTTGTCAAAGGGAGCTATAAGTATATTTTCTGATTAATCTATGCATGCTATTTTAATTTCTCGGGTAAATATACTTTATTTCTTCAAGAATTCTTATCATAAGCTAAAAAGTTACAAAAATTTAACTTATTTCGATGATACCTGACTTGTTTTGCGATGCTGAGATATCTTCAACATACTATGATTTTACCCCAATAATTCTTACATTTCTGAAACTTTGGTTAATTGATTATTATTTAATTGATCAGTTATTTCATGTTGTCCATTAATTTATAATTGCTAGGACTATTTATACAGATATGTAAATTTCTAACATTTCTCTTGTTAACTCGATTCAAGTGTTTCACGGTTTTACTGCATTTAGAAAACTGCTTTCAAGCGTGAATTATTACGCCACCCATGGAAAAAGCACACCTCGTTAAGTTGTGCTTTTTTGCGCATATGTACTTTCGGTCATAGGAGCGAATTACTGCAGGAGACTCGCGGGAGTCCTCCGAGAGTGCTCCGAGAGTCCCCCGGGAGTACTCCGAGAGTCCTCCGAAAGTACTCCGGGAGTACCTTGGGAGTACCACTACCCTGGGACTGGGAGTCCTACGGGAGTACCCCGGGATTACTCCCGTAGGAATCCCGGGGTACTCCCGAAGGGCTAATCCTCCCTCCCCATTCGCAATTTGTAAGATAAGTTAAGTAGCATGGTATCTCCTTGTCAAGCGTTGCCGCTAACCCCTCGCGCGCGCCACGACTCGCAGAGTCGTTTTAAATAAATTTATCAAATTTCAAATAATGGGTCTGACGACGTCAGACAAGTATCTCCCTGGTTGCTCGTCATGTAGGAAAGCGGGATTTTTTTTACAATGCTATTGCTGGATTTCCGTCGTGCTCGTCTGCTTAGCGGTAGCCTGGAGATGTGGCAGTTGAGCTTGGCTCCAGCTTCGAAGTCGAGGGATCCAATGCCAACACTGTCACTCACAACTCAGCATGAGCAAGTGCAACGATGTCTTTGGTGGGGAGGCCGAGGTCCGAAGAGGATGCCTTCTTGATTTCGTTCTTCGCTTAAATGAGGACGCTGATCTATGCAGTGCTTCCTGGCTGGAATGCTTCCCTTTGCCGCGGCATCCTGAACGAAAGCAGGTTCTAACCAGGACCCTGGTTTCATGTGCGTAGGATAAAGGGGAAGGGGGGATTCCTAAGCCCGCAGACAGGGATTCTCGCTTCGCGGCTGGCGTCAGCGGGTCATGCCGCGCCACCCACTCCATGCACGAAACCAGGTCCTGGGACACACCTGTAGCTGTAAATGTGCGTCTGATTAAAAGGGAAGGGGACTTCTTGTCTGACGTTGACAGACCCTCTCGAGAATCAGCGCCGCGCGCGCGTTGCCCTAACCAGGAAGCGGTTACGCGCACAGTAGCGGCGCGGCGGCGCTAAAACCAGGGAAGTGTCGCTTCCTAAGCCGCATAGGTGTGCGTACGCTACCCCCGCAACGCAGACCCTGGTTAACGTGTTTATCAACTGACTGGCCTTGGGCCAAGTTTCTTATAATTTCATTTTATTTCATCTTTTATTTTTTTTCCTATTTTTTTTCTTTTTCTTTTTAGAATTAAAACAAATCTTTCCTCAAGACATCAATCTGCACTTGGGATGATTTCGGGATCATTGGTGTTTCTGCTGTACTGCTTCAGTGTTAATTAATTGCTGCTTGAGAAAATATCAATGCACCACTGTACAGTGGTTTTAAAGGGGTGATGTATCAATAATTATTGCACACTAATTATAATCACGGGAGGGTGATAATGTTTTTTAATCTGATCTTATGCCTCATAGAATAGCAGGTTTATTTTGAGATGCAGTCTCTCCAAGTATCAATTAGAAATGCAACTGAGTCAGACAAGAATGTTGTGGTTGCTCTTGTTAATGAAGTCTATGAGGACTGTGAACGCCATATCTGGGTGGAAGGCCATAGGAGATTGACAGATGAAGGTTTCCAATTGTATTGTTCAGAGAACCAGCTTAAAATAGCTGAAATTGACGGCACTATTGTTGGGTGTGTTGTTATGTCTAAGGCTGATAATGCCATAGAATTATCTATGCTTGTTGTTCACCCACATTATCGTCGCCAGGGCATAGGAACTAAGCTCATTGATTTTGGTGTCAATGCTGCTAGGGAAAATGGATCCAATTGCGTGAGACTTGAGCTTCTTTATCCCAAATATAAGGATGATCCATGGAAAATGAATATGAAGTCTTGGTACAGAAAACTTGGGTTTGTGTACATTAGAGATGCTGATTTCAAAAGTTATTTCCCTGATTTAATCTCTGATCTTGCATTGGAAACAGTCTTTTCTGTCTTTGAGAAATCATTGCAATAAACTCAAATGATATATAACATAGCATAAGTGATAGCATCAGTCTAGAATAGCTTATTTACACTGTTCATAATATTATTCCACAGTTTTGTAATTTTGGACTTGAGGTATTGATATTTGGCTCTTAATATTGGCACTTTAGAAGTAATTAATTAATTAATTAATTGAAGACTTGACATTTTTCTTGATGATTTTTATAATTGACATTTGATCACTCGTTGATTGATTGATTTTTATCGCT
This sequence comes from Beroe forskalii, assembly GCA_011033025.1. Taxonomy (NCBI): domain Eukaryota; kingdom Metazoa; phylum Ctenophora; class Nuda; order Beroida; family Beroidae; genus Beroe; species Beroe forskalii. Next base: position 137,701 of record WFMF01000283.1, on the reverse strand, counting down.
GATGGAATTTGATTTGATATGAGGCATGGTGTTTCACACTGAACAGGCTTTTGATGAGCAGAGGTTTGGCTTGTCTGCCAAGTCTATGTGCAAAGTCTGTTTACAAGTCAGTGTGTGTTTGTTCTACAATTTTCAACAGAGAGCACAATCATGTTTTTTCCTTCAGTTTTATTATATACTGCTTGGGTTACTTGCTGTATTTACATGGATTTTTAAATTTCATTTCTTATTTCTAACACTTATATGCATGTTATTACCACAGCTAAATACTACATAACATAACTGTTGCTAAATAGTGTCATTACTTATGCTTTATTTTTGTTACTTAAATCATGCACATTAGCTAAGTCATGCCAATGATCTTTACTGTACTACATTTCATCAATTTTAAGCCAGAAACTTGTTTCAAGTGGTGCCACTGCCTGTTTTTCCTGGAATCAAAAAAAGTAAAAATGGACATGAATAAGTTGACACTGACATTCACTGTATGCATTCACTGTATGCATTTGAATAGTGCTGGCATGGTCATGGGACCCAAAACTATGATATGATCTCAGGCAGTAACTGAAACTTGAAACACTCAGAACACATGCCTCCACATTAAATGAACTGGATGTTTCAATTCTGTTGGTATTTCAGTTTTTGCCCATTTCAGATCCTAGTCTAGGGTTATATGACTGGCTGCCAATTTTCAAATATGTCAAGTTTGTGTAATGATTACTTAACCATTGGACAGTGTTTTTGAGCTTGAAACATTTAACTAACTGAGCCATGTCCTTACACCTGATCCGTCACCTCTGGTCTAGGACTGCCTTCAAAGCAAGAAAGGCAGGTAGAGCAATGTATCCTCAACACCACTACCATGGAAATGCTTACAATGGAATGAATCACATGGTCAACCAGTTTGGTGGTAAGTTTTTGATTTATTTATTTAACATTTTTCAAGCCTAAATAATACATCTGCTCCACATATGCAACTGACAGTTTCTTTTTTTTGTTTTTTGGCCTTGTAGATTTTCACTTTTTGAGTCCCTTTTGTCTTTTTGTCCTTTTTGTCTTAATTGGTCCTGTTCCAATTCAACTTTTGAGAACCATTCGTCCCGATCCCAGTCCCAACTATTTTTAGGTCCCAGCTATTTTTGAATCTCATTTGCAATGTTATGTCCCAATTTTTCTGCCTCTAGCACTTTTTTGAGTTTAAGACAATTAGAACATTGTGATTCTATATAATCGCATATATTAAGTTGTTGAAGTTAGCAAATGCTTAAAAATGTAAATCATTCTTTGCACGACACTCCTATAAAGAGTTAAGGCTAGTAGCTACTCTTGGACCTTGGTAAACAGCATAGGTAGGTCACCATCCATTTTGTTTGGAAATTGAAATAAAAATGGACCACTGAACAGTTGACACTCGCCCCTTTCTACATGTAAATGCCACCTGACACACTTCCTTCCCCTTACAGTTTTAATTGGACCTAACCCTCCCTCTGGCCTCTCCTCAGACATGAACCTGTCAGGTCGAGGTGGCAGCAGGGGCGGCAGACTGGACCTAACCCTCCCTCTCCCTCAGACATGAACCTGTCAGGTCGAGGTGGCAGCAGGGGCGGCAGACTGGACCTAACCCTCCCTCTCCCTCAGACATGAACCTGTCAGGTCGAGGTGGCAGCAGGGGCGGCAGAGGTCCGCCAGGCAACGTACCTCGTTACCCCGGTGTTCGGATGTACCGCGACGACTTCAGACGAGACAACCGGTCAGACGATCACCGGAGACAGGGCAGATTCAACAATAACGATGATGATGACGACAGTTACGGAGGCGGTGGTAACTCCTACTATAACAGGTTTCTGCTGACTGCTATTGCTCGTTGTCAGACTCAGGGCTCCATGGCTAAAGCCCTGTTTTCCCATGTTTGATAGTTAATGCTTTAAGCGGTTTTAAGAATATCCCAATTCAAAGTCATTCCAAGCCATGTGTTTTAATGTTTGGCGCATGTGTTTGAAATCACGGTTTTTCCTCTTCCTGTTTGTAACCTGTAACCCCCACAGAGGTGGCCATGTTTGTAACCTGTAACCCCCCACAGAGGTGGCCATGTTTGTAACCTGTAACCCCCACAGAGGTGGCCATGTTTGTAACCTGTAACCCCCCACAGAGGTGGCCATGTTTGTAACCTGTTACCCCCACAGAGGTGTCCATGTTTTTAACCTGAAACCCCCCACAGAGGTGCCCATGTTTGTAACCTGTAACCCCCACAGAGGTGGACATGGCGGCGGTGGCTACAACAACAGAGGACGAGGTGGCTACCAGTCCATGCCCCCACGAGGGGGACGAGGGGGTTACAACAAGTTCCAACAGGGGGGCCCTCCCCCACCCCCGCCCCAGATGGGAGACTTCCACAACCCACCCTACGGGATGAGACGAGGTTTGTAAAGGAAATAAATAGAGGGGGTTACAACAAGTTCCAACAGGGGGGCCCTCCCCCACCCCCGCCCCAGATGAGAGACTTCCACAACCCGCCCTACGGGATGAGAAGAGGTTTGTTAAGGCAATAAATAGAGGGGGTTACAACAAGTTCCAACAGGGGGGCCCTCCCCCACCCCCGCCCCAGATGGGAGACTTCCACAACCCACCCTACGGGATGAGAAGAGGTTTGTAAAGGCAATAAATAGAGGGGGTTACAACAAGTTCCAACAGGGGGGCCCTCCCCCACCCCCGCCCCAGATGGGCGACTTCCACAACCCGCCCTACGGGATGAGAAGAGGTTTGTAAAGGCAATAAATAGCCCTTTTTATTGGAATAGGAATGCTGGCTGATTGTTCATCTGACACTGTAACTTCATGTTGTATCCACCCTTCCTACACTCATTGATTCTACTGTTGATCTGATTGGTTATGCAGATCCATCTCCCTCTCAAATTCCCTCTCCTACATTCATTCTACTATTGAAATGTATGATGAGATTGTTTAAAACCCTCTCCCCTCCTCCCAGGTCCCCCTGGAGGTGACTTCATGGCAGGAAATAACGTTGACTGGAGAGGTGGGGGCGGTGGATTCCCCAACTTTAACGAGGTAGAGCGCGATGACTTCTACCCTGACCGAGTGTCCACCCACATCCTGCACAGTGCAGAGAGATACCAGAAGGATTGGAGCAAGATGGGTCCCAAAGATCCGGCTCTAGAGGCGTGAGTTAATAAGGGCATATCAAGAAGTTACTGTTGTTAGTTAGTCCAGCAACAGCTTTACTGCAAACTCATTTGTTTCAGCAATGTTTGGACATGTGAGGAATGTTCTGAGTAATTTATCTATTCTTTATTGAAATTTTATCATCTCATCATATGGAACATAGGGATCGTTCACATATTACGTAATCACCAAGAGGGAGAGGGGGTTTCCGAATGATTACGTTACATGTTATTGTAATAAATACAACTACTGTAAACTTGATTACGAGGGGGAGGGGGGTTGAAATCGGCCAAAAATTGATTACGTAATATGTGAACGATCCCATATATAATGAGGATTACCCCCTGATCATCTTACAGGAAGCTGTATCAGAAGAAGTTCAACCAGGGATCACCTGATCACCTGATCATCTTACAGGAAGCTGTATCAGAAGAAGTTTAACCAGGGATCACCTGATCACCTGATCATCTTACAGGAAGCTGTATCAGAAGAAGTTTAACCAGGGATCACCTGATCACCTGATCATCTTACAGGAAGCTGTATCAGAAGAAGTTTAACCAGGGATCACCTGATCACCTGATCATCTTACAGGAAGCTATATCAGAAGAAGTTTAACCAGGGATCACCTGATCACCTGATCATCTTACAGGAAGCTGTATCAGAAGAAGTTTAACCAGGGATCACCTGATCACCTGATCATCTTACAGGAAGCTGTATCAGAAGAAGTTTAACCAGGGATCACCTGATCACCTTATCATCTTACAGGAAGCTGTATCAGAAGAAGTTTAACCAGGGATCACCTGATCACCTGATCATCTTACAGGAAGCTATATCAGAAGAAGTTTAACCAGGGATCACCTGATCACCTGATCATCTTACAGGAAGCTGTATCAGAAGAAGTTTAACCAGGGATCACCTGATCACCTGATCATCTTACAACAAGCTGTATCAGAAGAAGTTTAACCAGGGATCACCTGATCACCTGATCATCTTACAGGAAGCTGTATCAGAAGAAGTTTAACCAGGGATCACCTGATCATCTTACAGGAAGCTGTATCAGAAGAAGTTCAACCAGGGAGAGAGTAACTTCGACAACTGGAAGAACATTCCAGTGGAGACCTCAGGAACCAACCTTCCAGAACCAGTCAACTCTTTCAAGGACATCGGCCTTGGTACGTTCCCAAATAATTTCTGTGGGAATTGGTAGTGTTTAGTCAGTGGAATTTGCAACAAAGAGGCTTTTATTGTTAATTGTAGAGTTTTTTTTATAATTTTATGGTATTCATAATCCAAGGTTTTATACGGGATTCTATACCAAAGAATTGAAGCAAATTCTTTTTTTTATTAACTGGCAGATATAAGTGCCTTTATTTAAGCCCATCTCCTTCCAGAATACATATTTCCACTGCTTTAATTCCAGAATACATATTTCCACTAATCCATCCCACATTCCATAGAATTACACGTGTAATCCCGTGTTATCTCCTAATAATATGCAAATATCCAATGTGTCATTGAACACTCTGAAATATCACGAATATTAAATGTCTAAGTCAAAATATATATTCAATATTTGACGTCAAATGTGACGTCATTTAACCATCAACACCTAGTGCATTGCTATCAGTGAATACGAGAACTTAAGTCTTAACGTCTCTTTATCGTTAACCTGGGCTAGTGTCAACTAGACCCACGTACTTAATAGATAATAAATTCAGACCATTTGATACACGCTAAGACATCATTAAATATAAACCGTAAGAAATATTTTAAAAGGGCAACAAACAAGTTTGATATGCGATGGCTTTCAGAACCCCACCATGATTGAATATGAAATGTACATTTTAAAGACGTTACTCAATATCTTACGATTTACACTGGGCTATTATGGCTGACGTTAAAATGTTTAAAAACGTCTCATCCGAAAATGTGATACACTCGTATTTTAACACTCATTTTTTACGTATCTCTCTCCAGGTGAGATCCTTGAGAACAACATAGAGTTGGTTGGAATCAGTCAACCTACCCCCGTTCAGATGTACAGTACTTCTATTGTCAAGAACAAGCGGGACCTTATGGCCTGCGCCCAGACAGGTAATCTTAAGTTGCTATGGCAACTCGTAAGTCGTACAGTTGCTATGGCAACTTGAGTGGTTGCTATGGATACTCGTGTGGTTGCTATGGTAGTCATAGTAGTCATAGCAACCCTACAATTTATGTCAATCCACGATTTTCTTAGGTCGTATTTACAAAAAATTCTCCTTACGAGATCAAATTACTTGTTACTTTCAAAGTAAAGAGGGGACTTTTCCTGAACCACTTCTATACTTTTGAGAGTTCATTATAGTGTTTTCTTATGGTTAAATAGTATTTCTCAATAACACGCAAGTATAAGCATGAGTTGAAGTATTTGTTCTATCTATTCGCTGTAAGAAGTTTCAAGTACTTGTTTCCGATACAGTGTTCGGTTTCTTTGTGAAGGTGTTACTTTGTCTCTAATCAGACCATGTTTAGTAAATCTCACTTACATCGTGTCTACACAGCTTCTGACTTCTAACAAACTTGTTAGAAAGCAGGATGTGTACTTTTACAGAAATACATACACGCTTTAATGAATAGTGCCGGCTTAGACTCAACACTTGCCCAAACTTAGAACTGACCTGGGCAGTAACATCAGCTTCTGGGAGATACTGTCACCAGTTTTACTGGGAGATACTGAAACCAGTTTTACTGAGAGATACTGACACCAGTTTTACTGAGAAATACTGACACCAGTTTTACTGAGAAATACTGACACCAGTTTTACTGAGAGATACTGACACCAGTTTAACTGAAAAATACTGACGCCAGTTTTACTGGGAAATACTGACACCAGTTTTACTGAGAAATACTGACACCAGTTTTACTGAGAAATACTGACACCAGTTTTACTGAGAGATACTGACACCAGTTTAACTGAAAAATACTGACGCCAGTTTTACTGGGAAATACTGACACCAGTTTTACTGAGAAATATTGACACCAGTTTTACTGGGAAATACTGACACCAGTTTTACTGGGAGATACTGACACCAGTTTTACTGAGAAATATTGACACCAGTTTTACTGAGAAATACTGACACCAGTTTTACTGAGAAATACTGACACCAGTTTTACTGAGAGATACTGACACCAGTTTTACTGAGAGATACTGACACCAGTTTTACTGAGAGATACTGACATGAGTTTTTCTTAAAACTTGTGACTCCATCATCTGACCCTAATTTCCCGCAGGATCCGGTAAAACTGCCGCGTTCCTGATCCCCATCCTTTCCAATTTATTCGAAGGAGGTCCTCCTCAAGAGCTCAAAGACGGTACGGTGAACTCTTGTTTTCGTTGAAACCCTGATTTGTGTGAAACCTTGTGTTTTCTTTGAAACCTTGTGTTTTCTTTGAAACCTTGATTTCGGTGAAACCCTGATTACTGTAAAATCTTGTTTCATCTCATTGAATACCTTGCTTTAGTATAGGTACCTTTGATTTTAATTCCCTCAACAACACCCCAACAATAAAATTTGAGGTATAATTTATTTTGTACAAATGTTCATGAAGTCTCATATATCTGAAATTGAAGGGAATTCTCATTAAGTCTCATATATTAGCATGTAAAATTGAAGGGAATTCTCATTAAGTCTCATATATTATCGTCTGAAATTGAAGGGAATTCTCCATCTCCGATATTCTCCAGGTTCGTTCACCTCGCACAAAGTGACTCCCTTAGTCCTGATCCTGGCTCCCACCAGAGAACTAGCTTCTCAGATCTTCGAGATGACTCAGCATCTGTGTTACAGGTCAGTACTTACAGTACTTACCAAGGTCAGTACTTACAGTACTTACCCAGGTCAGTACTTACAGTACTTACCCTGGTCAGTACTTACCCTGGTCAGTACTTACCCTGGTCTACTTACCCTGGTCAGTACTTACACAGGTCAGTACTTAATCAGGTCAGTACTTACCACCAGAGAACTAGCTTCTCAGATCTTCGAGATGACTCAGCATCTGTGTTACAGGTCAGTACTTACAGTACTTACCCAGGTCAGTACTTACTCAGGTCAGTACTTACTCTGGTCAGTACTTACACAGGTCTACTTACCCTGGTCAGTACTTACCCAGCATCTGTGTTACAGGTCAGTACTTACCCTGGTCAGTACTTAACCAGATCAGTACTTACCCTGGTCAGTACTTACCCAGGTCAGTACTTACCCAAGTCAGTACTTACCCAGGTCAGTACTTACCCAGGTCAGTACTTACCCTGGTCAGTACTTACCCAGGTCAGTACTTACCCAGGTCAGTACTTACCCTGGTCAGTACTTACCCAGCTCAGTACTTACACAGGTCTACTTACCCAGGTCAGTACTTACCCAGGTCAGTACTTACCCTGGTCAGTACTTACCCAGGTCAGTACTTACCCAGGTCAGTACTTACCCAGGTCAGTACTTACCCAGGTCAGTACTTACCCTGGTCAGTACTTACACAGTTCTACTTACCCAGGTCAGTACTTACCTAGCATCTGTGTTACAGGTTAGTACTTACCCAGGCCAGCACTTACCCAGGAGTGACGAGTTTTACAATTTGAAATAAACCTTAAAAAGGCCGACATATTTTTTGGGCGAAAATTGTCCTGAAGATATACCAAAAAAGGTTGGTATTTAATTTTTCAAAGATGTCAAGATGAAGACCCAAGAAATTGCCCACTTTTTTACGGGATTTGCCTTCCTTTTCGGGCCAAAATGTGCCCTCCGAACGTTTTCAAGGTTCAGCCGCTACGCTCTGCTGATAATATCAAAAACGCTATCAATATTAGATATTAAATTTAAGATTTAAGTGCATAAAAGAAAGCTTCTATTATCGCATTATACTACAAAATTCAGATATTAGATATTCAATTTATTACTAAATTCAGGTCCTGTGTCCGTCCCTACGTTGTCTACGGAGGTTCGAACATTGACAAGTGTATCGATCACTTGGCGCTAGGAGTCGAGATTCTAGTGGCAACCCCAGGAAGACTTATAGATCTACTGAACAGAGGCGAAGTGAACTTGGAAATGGTAACTTAGAGGGGCCCTAACTTAATAGTTATGCTCGATAAAATTGGAAAAATTATATCGCGAATTCTTCAAACAACATTCAACCTATATATATATATATTTTATTGACTTCCGACTCCTCATCGTCAATTACTGCTGATCAGGTTCGTCATCTGATCCTTGATGAAGCAGATCGGATGTTGGATATGGGATTTGAGAAGGATATCCGGACCATTGTAACAGACTACAAAATGAGTGGACCTGGGGTCAGACAGACTCTAATGTTTAGTGCTACATTCCCTAAACCTATACAGGTTAATTAATTAATTAATTAATTAATTAATTAATTAATTAATTAATAAATTAATTGATTAATTAATTAATTAATTAATTAATTAATTAATTGATTAATTGATTAATTGATTGATTGATTGATTTATCTAATTTAGCGTCATTTCCATGACTTATTTATTATTATAAATCTAAAAAGATAAAAACGGACACTGACACCACCCCCTTATGTGATGATTATGATGATTCAGAGGGGCAAATTAATGTGACGAATAACTTTAATATCATGATATTTAGTGTTCTTTTTTGTGCCATGAATAATGTTAATCGTTTCTTAGCTTTTTCTCAAATATTCTGATCGTCTCAATAATTCAGATTCTCGCCAAAGAGTTCATGGAAGACTATATTTTCTTGACGGTTGGCCGGGTCGGATCTACGAACAATATGATTGGTCAAAGCATCAACTACGTGCGACGAAACGACAAGATCCAGGAACTCATAAAAGTGGTGTCTGAAGGTATTTAACATAACTCAAAATGGAAACAAGAATTGCGCCTGCCAGCGCATTTCTTGTGCCCGTTGTTCCCGTATGCAGGCGCTTAATTTCCTGTTCCCCGGGGCTGGTATAAAAACACGCCGTCATTTGATCGTCGATCATTGTCCGTCTCATTTACTGACATGAAGAGTTGACGCAATACCAAAGGGCAAAGTACCAACATCATTGAATCATTTTTCTGACTATTTCATTCATAAGTATAGACTGAAAACAATAATTGTATTCGTTTTCTCTTATCTAACATAGGTGGGCGCTTAAATTTCATGAAACAATAAAGTTCGTACGTGATCACAAATCGCACGTGCATTTTATTGCGCGCGCAACACCTGCCATGTTCTGTTTGCCCCCAACACCTGCCATGTTTTGTTTGCGCGCGTACCCATTCATTCTTGGTTGTTTCCTTTTGAGTTTTGTGCGACATCTCGTGCTCACATCAAGCGTTGCACATTATCAAGCGTTTCCATTGATGACAATAATTATCTAATTATATCATACGAAATCGCATTATTTTGAGTTTCTGCAGTTTGAGTTTCTGCAGTTTGAGTTTGTGTTGCTCAGCTATCACAGTCAGAGCTCACTTTAAAATAAAAGCTTGATCATCGAGGATTTCTCATGGTGACTATTGATATATAACCAAATGCAATGTACTTCTTGCGCGTCGAAATTTGTGATTTTGTTAAGATCAACTGTACCAGCTTGAAGATAAAGAGAAGGATTACTAACCAAGATTGAAGAATGAAGATTCAGACATCGTAAATTCATCTGGTACCGGGACAAAATTTCATCTCCTACTTTCCTCAGCACAATTGCTAAGGTCAATAATCATTGATCGAACTCAAATTGCTCATTGTCAATTGTTAACTGCTTAAAGAAAAATGTTAATTTGATTGAAACCTAATCAAAATTTGACGGAGATTTCCAAGAAAATCGATAAAAATTCATGCACCTCTGGTCATTGACAAGTTTAAGAAAGAATCAATTTCCAAGTTTCAACATTAGGATGGACAGAGCATTGAACCGGAATACCTGTAAGCTGCAGTGCACACTGAACTGGATGCCACTACACCACGCTATACTGGCGCGAGTGATATTATAAAGGAGCAGGAAATGATGGAAAAAGTGACATACCACGGATCGCATACGACCAAATTCGGTCGCGCGCAGCACACCACCTATTTCAGATTTAACAGTACGCATAAAGGTAGTATACACACAACCCCCACAAAACACGATCTCTGCTAACCTTTTCTCAATGCCTTTTTGTAAAACAAAAACGCGATTGGGAACAGGAAATAAATATATTGCACTGAAAAGCAAAACAAAGAAAAATCATACCCCCTACTGTAGTAAAACGTGGTCAGTGGTTCTTTCGTTGGTTCGAGTTTTTGGGATTACTTCGGACTTTCATTGTATCCAATAACTTGATATCATTGACTTGATATCTTTCACTTGACAGTTGACATGTATTCGAGTACCCAAATTCAGCGATATAGGATATCTCAAAATAATTTTTTGCCGATTCATTATTAATGTTATTGCATATTCAGCGATATCAGATAAAACGTTAATTTCTGACTGACACTGCGCGTCTTTTTTGGCACATTTCGATCGAATAGGTCTTCTGAAATATCAGTTAGCGCGCGCATAGCATACAATTTCAGCAGTCGAAAAGTTGTTTTTTAGCGCCGCGCAACGAGGCGCGTGGGAATTTTAACAGCCATCGATGTTTCGTCAGTCCGTGAAGTCACTCGATAACTGACCCCACCCTTTCGTTGGCTGCAATGTTTGAGAAGTTTACGTCATAGTGATTATTGAATGTACAGCTACACCCCCACAAGTTCCTACGTTTCTCAATGATTGACAATTCAACTTCAGAAATATTCAATTGTTCAGTGAATTGATGTTTAAGCATGCAATTGTCTTGTACAGTAGGGTGTCATATACACCACTGTTAAGAGTTAATCAGTGGTATCTGAAATATAGATCAATTTCTAATGAGAAACTTAATCATGCGATGAATAACCGATTTGCTCGCCACCTTGGTTTTGCGGTAATGGTGTCATGTCAAAGTTTAATTTCATGCAATATCCCTAACAATTTCTTTCAGAATCATCGGAAAGAGTGCTCGTTTTCGTCCGGACTAAGGCAGATACGGAGAAAATTCAGGTATTTTTGGGGTGAAGGAATACATTTAATTTCAACTTAAACGATGCTTTGTTGAATCGAATGTTTTTCTACGAATAATTTTGACGATACTGTAATTTTCCTGATTTTGATACATGTATTCGTCACGTAAGTATCACGAAATCACCTATATTTCGCACCCTCAGTCGGTTCTGAAAGACGAAGGTTTCAACGCTATCAGCATTCACGGCAACAAGTCACAGAGGATGCGAGAGAACGCCCTAGGGCAGTTCAGAAACGGAGAAAAAGACATTCTCGTAGCGACTGAGGTTATTTGAAGCACTGATCAGTTTTGTTGTTCTTAGAAGCTTTGTTGTAGATATTTGGGTTTTTTCTAAATTTCGTTTTGGTATATTAAGATGCCAGGAAATGCACCAATCACCATGTAGCGGGGCTTTCCACCCTCTGGCAACATGAGATTATAACGGCTCCGTTACATGGTTACTGCTATTTTCTGTTAAAATTCTTTGACAGTTTTCTACCTTGCCACTTTTTTACCTTAGCCACTTTTCAACTTTTATCATATTTTAAAACCCCCGTCACTTTTTAACCCCCTGAGGTTGCTGCTCGAGGTCTTGATATCCCCAGCATTTCACACGTCATTAACTTCGATATGCCGGACACCATTGAGAACTATGTTCACAGGATTGGAAGAACTGGTAATTTAATTAGTCTTTTGATTGAGCTATAACTTGAAAATTGATCTCTTGCTTTCGAAATCAGTTTAAGGGGGGGGTTCAAGCCAAATTTTTGGGAAAACACGTTTCTGAGACAACGGTTGACCCAAAAGGTATACCCCGTGGGCCAACTTTTTGGCCGGGTTTGGTACCCCCAGACCCACTGGCGCCGCCGTGGTGCCATGCCCAAATATGGGCACAAAATGGGCATATTTTTTCAAAAGCAACTTGGGCGGGATCTGAGGTGTGCAATCGATAGATAATGGTCCCCTGAGTTACCATAAAAAAAATTTGAAGTTGATATCTCAAAAAATGGCTGAGTTATGGCCGAAAAACGTATGCCCATATATGGGCATGCGCGCTGTCGCGCGCAACCAATTCTGGCCCATAACTTGGGCAAATATCAATATTTTTGAATGAAACCAACTTAATTCGATAAATAGCGTTGAATTATGTATTCTCTGCAAGTTTGGGGTTGATTGCTGCTTAAATGGCGATTTGAGGTCAAAAACCTTAAAAACCACAAAATCGCCATTTTCTCAGTTCGCGTTTTTCGAAAGTGCACTTTATAAAACGCTTATGTGGCGATTGATATTTTTGCATAATTCTTTTTACGTGAAACTAGACTAAATTCCTCAGATACAAATGGAGCCGGATTTTTGAGTTAGGCCTTCAAAAAATTTTGGAGCCAAAAGCGCCAAATTTTTGGCAACAATTTGGCGCCCAAAATTTTTGAAGGCCTAACTCAAAAATCCGAGTCCATTTGTATCTGAGGAATTTAGTCTAGTTTCACGTAAAAAAGAATTATGCAAAAATATCAATCGTAGCCGAAGTTATAAGCGTTTGAGTAAAGTGCACTTTGAAAACGCGAACTGAGAAAATGGCGATTTTGTGGTTTTTAAGAGGTTTTGACCAAATCGCCATTTAGGCAGCAATCAACCCCAAACTTGCAGAGAATACATAATTCAACGCTATTTATCGAATTAAGTTGGTTTCATTCAAAAATATTGATATTTGCCCAAGTTATGGGCCAGAATTGGCTTCAGGCGACGCGCGTATGCCCATATGGGCATACGTTTTTCGGCCATAACTCAGCCATTTTTTGAGATATCGACTTCAAATTTTTTATGGTAACTCAGGGGACCATTATCTATCGATTGCACACCTCAGATCCCGCCCAAGTTGCTTTTGAAAAATATGCCCATTTTGTGCCCATATTTGGGCATGGCGCCACGGCGGCGCCAGTGGGTCTGGTGGTACCAAACCTGGCCAAAAAGTTGGCCCACTGGGTATACCTTTTGGGTCAACCGTTGTCTCAGAAACGTGTTTTCCCAAAAATTTGGCTTGAACCCCCCTTAACTTAATTGTAGGATTTCTGTTTTGACCTTATTAATATTTGTTTGCCTTTTTTAACATTTTAACAAAAATATATGGACAGATCAAAATTCGAATCACAGCACTTCTGTTCTGTGATTTTTAGATTAAAATACAATCTGTTTGTGCACGTACGTTCACTTAACATTTCTCTTAGATATGAAATATTACTCGATATCTCACACCCCCTCCTCAACCCCCCTCTTCTCAACCCCCCCCCCCTCTCAGGTCGGATGGGTAACGCAGGTAAAGCTACTTCCTTCTTCTGCGAGAGTGACTGGCACATCGCCCCCGGTCTGGCTGACCTGTTGAAGGAGAGCGGACAGGAGGTTCCCCAGTTCCTGGCCAAGATGAAGTACAATAACAGCATTCTGCCACAGAAGAAGTCGTGAGTATTACGGAACGGCTATAGAGCTGCCAATCTGCCTTTAGAGCTGCCAATCTGCCTTCAGAGCTGCTAATCTGCCTTTAGAGCTGCTAATCTGCCTTTAGAGCTGCCAATCTGCCTTTAGAGCTGCCAATCTGCCTTTAGAGCTGCCAATCTGCCTTTAGAGCTGCCAATCTGCCTTTAGAGCTGCTAATCTGCCTTTAGAGCTGCTAATCTGCCTTTAGAGCTGCCAATCTGCCTTTAGAGCTGCCAATCTGCCTTTAGAGCTGCCAATCTGCCTTTAGAGCTGCTAATCTGCCTTTAGAGCTGCCAATCTGCCTTTAGAGCTGCCAATCTGCCTTTAGAGCTGCCAATCTGCCTTTAGCCAATCTGCCTTTAGAGCTAATCTGCCTTTAGAGCTGCCAATCTGCCTTTAGAGCTGCCAATCTGCCTTTAGAGCTGCCAATCTGCCTTTAGAGCTGCTAATCTGCCTTTAGAGCTGCTAATCTGCCTTTAGAGCTGCTAATCTGCCTTTAGAGCTGCTAATCTGCCTTTAGAGCTGCTAATCTGCCTTTAGAGCTTTACGCCAATCTGCCTTTAGAGCTAATCTGCCTTTAGAGCTGCCAATCTGCCTTTAGAGCTGCCAATCTGCCTTTAGAGCTGCCAATCTGCCTTTAGAGCTGCCAATCTGCCTTTAGAGCTGCCAATCTGCCTTTAGAGCTGCCGTTAATCTGCCTTAGAGCTGCCAATCTGCCTTTAGAGCCGCCAATCTGCTGCCTTAGAGCTGCCAATCTGCCTTTTAGAGCTGCCAATCTGCCTTTAGAGCGCTTTGCCAATCTGCCTTTAGAGCTGCCAATCTGCCTTTAGAGCTGCCAATCTGCCTTTAGAGCTGCCAATCTGCCTTTAGAGCTGCCAATCTGCCTTTAGAGCTGCTAATCTGCCTTTTAGAGCTAATCTGCCTTTGTTGCTAATCTGCCTTTAGAGCTGCCAATCTGCCTTTAGAGCGCCAATCTGCCTTTAGAGCTAATCTGCCTTTAGAGCTGCCAATCTGCCTTTAGAGCTGCCAATCTGCCTTTAGAGCTGCCAATCTGCCTTTAGAGCTGCCAATCTGCCTTTAGAGCTGCTAATCTTTAGAGCTGCTAATCTGCCTTTAGAGCTGCCAATCTGCCTTTAGAGCTGCCAATCTGCCTTTAGAGCTGCCAATCTGCCTTTAGAGCTGCCAATCTGCCTTTTAGAGCTGCTAATCTGCCTTTAGAGCTGCCAATCTGCCTTTAGAGCTGCCAATCTGCCTTTAGAGCTGCTAATCTGCCTTTAGAGCTGCCAATCTGCTCTGATTACCTGATCATCTTACAGGAAGCTGTATCAGAAGAAGTTTAACCAGGGATAACCTGATCACCTGATCATCTTACAGGAAGCTGTATCAGAAGAAGCTTAACCAGGGATCATTTGATGACCTGATCATCTTATTGGTGAAGCTGTAACAGAAGAAGTTTAACCAGGGATCACCTGATCACCGATCACCTTACAGGAAGCTGTATCAGAAGAAGTTTAACCAGGGATCACCTGATGACCTGATCATCTTACAGGAAGCTGTATCAGAAGAAGTTTAACCAGGGATCACCTGATCACCTTACAGGAAGCTGTATCAGAAGCAGTTTAACCAGGGATAACCTGATCACCTGATCATCTTACAGGAAGCTGTATCAGAAGAAGTTCAACCAGGGATCACCTGATCACCTGATCATCTTACAGGAAGCTATATCAGAAGAAGTTTAACCAGGGATCACCTGATCACCTGATCATCTTACAGGAAGCTGTATCAGAAGAAGTTTAACCAGGGATAACCTGATCACCTGATCATCTTACAGGAAGCTGTATCAGAAGAAGTTTAACCAGGGATCACCTGATCACCTGATCATCTTACAGGAAGCTGTATCAGAAGAAGTTTAACCAGGGATCACCTGATCACCTGATCATCTTACAGGAAGCTGTATCAGAAGAAGTTTAACCAGGGATCACCTGATCATCTTACAGGAAGCTGTATCAGAAGAAGTTTAACCAGGTATCACCTGATCATCTTACAGGAAGCTATATCAGAAGAAGTTTAACCAGGGATCACCTGATCACCTGATCATCTTACAGGAAGCTGTATCAGAAGAAGTTTTACCAGGTATCACCTGATCATCTTACAGGAAGCTGTATCAGAAGAAGTTCAACCAGGGATCACCTGATCACCTGATCATCTTACAGGAAGCTGTATCAGAAGAAGTTTAACCAGGGATCACCTAATCACCTGATTATCTTACAGGAAGCTATATCAGAAGAAGTTTAACCAGGGATCACCTGATCATCTTACAGGAAGCTGTATCAGAAGAAGTTTAACCAGGTATCACCTGATCACCTGATCATCTTACAGGAAGCTGTATCAGAAGAAGTTTAACCAGGGATCACCTGATTACCTGATCATCTTACAGGAAGCTGTACTAGAAGAAGTTTAACCAGGGATCACCTGATCACCTGATCATCTTACAGGAAGCTGTATCAGAAGAAGTTTAACCAGGTATCACCTGATCACCTGATCATCTTACAGGAAGCTGTATGAGAAGAAGTTTAACCAGGGATCACCTGATTACCTGATCATCTTACAGGAAGCTGTATCAGAAGCAGTTTAACCAGGGATCACCTGATCACCTGATCACCTTACAGGAAGCTGTATCAGAAGAAGTTTAACCAGGGATCACCTGATGACCTGATCATCTTACAGGAAGCTGTACCAGAAGAAGTTTAACCAGGGATCACCTGATCACCTGATCACCTTACAGGAAGCTGTATCAGAAGAAGTTTAACCAGGGATCACCTGATCACCTGATCATCTTACAGGAAGCTGTATCAGAAGAAGTTCAACCAGGGAGAGAGTAACTTCGACAACTGGAAGAACATTCCAGTGGAGACCTCAGGAACCAACCTTCCAGAACCAGTCAACTCTTTCAAGGACATCGGCCTTGGTACGTTACAACTAATTTCTGCGGGAATTGTTAGTGTGTAGTCAGTGGAATTTGCAACAAAGAGGCTTTTATTGTTAATTGTGGAGTGTTTTTTATGGTATTCATAATCCAAGGTTTTATACGGGATTCTATACCAAAGAATTGACGGCAATTCTTTCTTTAACTGGCGGATATGAGTGCGTTCATTTAAGCCCATCTCCTTCCACAATACATATTTCCACTGCTTTAATTCCAGAATACATATTTCCACTAATCCATCCCACATTCCATAGAATTACTGTACGTGTAATCCCGTGTTATCTCCTAATTATATGCAAATATCCAATGTGTCATTGAACACTCTGAAATATCACGAATATTAAATGTCTAAGTCAAAATATATATTCAATATTTGACGTCAAATGTGACGTCACTTAACCATCAACACCTTGTGCATTGCTGTCAGTGAAAACGAGAACTTAACGTCTTAACGTCTCTTTATCCTTAACCTGGGCTAGTGTCAACTAGACCCACGTACTTATTATAGATAATAAATTCAAACCATTTGTTACACGATAAGACATCATTACCGATCATTAAATAATAAATATAACCCGTAAGAAATATTTTAAAAGGGCAACAAACAAGTTTGATATGCGATGGCTTTCAGAACCCCAGCATTATTGAATACGAAATGTCAGGGATATTCTTGTAAATTTTAAAGACGTTACCCAATATCTTACGATTCATACTGGGCTTTTATGGCTGACGTTAAAATGTTTTAAAAAACGTCTCATCCGAAAATGTGATGCACTCGTATTTTAAGTTTTAACACTCATTTATTACTTATCTTTCTCCAGGTGAGATCCTTGAGAACAACATAGAGTTGGTTGGAATCAGTCAACCTACCCCCGTTCAGATGTACAGTACTTCCATTGTCAAGAACAAGCGGGACCTCATGGCCTGTGCCCAGACAGGTAATCTTAAGTTGCTATGGGAACTTGAGTGGTTGCTATGGATACTCGTGTGGTTGCTATGGAAGTCATAGTAGTCATATGCATAGCAACCCTACAAATGTCAATCCACGATTTTCTTAGGTCGTATCCACAAAAAATTCTCCTCACGGGATCAAAATACTTGTTGTATTTTACAAACTATCGAAGAAAAAAGGGACTTCTTCTGAACCACTTTGTTAATCTGTTTTACCTTTAATAGTTCATCATAGTGGTGTCTTAGTCAGTATTTGTTCTATTCGCTATAAGAAGTTTCAAGTACTCGTTCCGATACAGTGTTCGGTTTCTTTGAAGTTATGAAGGTGTTAGTTTGTCTCTAATCAGACCATGTTTAGTAAATCTCACTTACATCGTGTCTACACAGCTTCTAACTTCTAACAAACTTGTTAGAAAGCAGGACGTGTACTTTTTCAGAAATACACACACGCTAATGTATATTTGAATAGTGCCGGCTTAGACTCAAAACTTGCCCAAACTTAGAACTGACCTGGGCAGTAACATCAGCTTCTGGGAGATACTGTCACCAGTTTTACTGGGAGATACTGACACCAGTTTTACTGGGGGATACTGACACCAGTTTTACTGGGAGATACACCAGTTTTACTGAGAAATACTGACACCAGTTTTACTGAGAAATACTGACACCAGTTTTACTGGGGGATACTGACACCAGGTTTACTGAGAGATACTGACACCAGGTTTACTGAGAAATACTGACACCAGTTTTATTGGGAGATACTGACACCAGTTTTACTGAGAAATACTGACACCAGTTTTACTGAGAAATACTGACACCAGGTTTACTGAGAGATACTGACACCAGTTTTACTGGGAGATACTGACACCAGTTTTACTGAGAAATACTGACACCAGTTTTAATGAGAAATACTGACACCAGTTTTTCTGAGAAATACTGACACCAGTTTTACTGAGAGATACTGACACCAGTTTTACTGGGAGATACTGACACCAGTTTTACTGAGAGATACTGACACCAGTTTTACTGGGAGATACTGACACCAGGTTTACTGAGAGATACTGACACCAGTTTTACTGAGGGATACTGACACCAGTTTCACTGGGAGATATTGACACCAGTTTTACTGAGAGATACTGACACCAGTTTTACTGAGAAATACTGACACCAGGTTTACTGAGAAATACTGACACCAGTTTTACTGAGAGATACTGACACCAGTTTTACTGGGAGATACTGACACCAGTTTTACTCGGAGATACTGACACCAGTTTTACTGGGAGATATTGACACCAGTTTTACTGAGAGATACTGACACCAGTTTTACTGGGAGATATTGACACCAGTTTTACTGAGAGATACTGACACCAGTTTTACTGAGAAATACTGACACCAGGTTTACTGAGAAATACTGACACCAGTTTTACTGAGAGATACTGACACCAGTTTTACTGGGAGATACTGACACCAGTTTTACTGGGAGATACTGACACCAGTTTTACTGGGAGATATTGACACCAGTTTGACTGAGAGATACTGACACCAGTTTTACTGAGAAATACTGACACCAGTTTTACTGAGAAATACTGACACCAGTTTTACTGGGAGATATTGACATGAGTATTTCTTAAAACTTCAAACCCCATCATCTGACCCTAATTTCTCGCAGGATCCGGTAAAACTGCCGCGTTCCTGATCCCCATCCTTTCCAATTTATTCGAAGGAGGTCCACCCCAAGAGCTCAAAGACGGTACGGTGAACCCTTGTTTTCTTTGAAACCATGATTTTTGTGAAACCTTGTGCCTTAGTAGGTACCTTAAATACGGTTGGATTTTAATTACCTCATTAACAAACAAATTAGAGGTATAATTTATTTTGTACAAATGCTCATGAAGTCTGATATATCTGAAATTGAAGGGAATTCTCCATGTCCCATATTCTCCAGGTTCGTTCACCTCGCACAAAGTGACTCCCCTAGTCCTGATCCTGGCTCCCACCAGAGAACTAGCTTCTCAGATCTTCGAGATGACTCAGCATCTGTGTTACAGGTCAGTACTTACAGTACTTACCAAGGTCAGTACTTACCCAGGTCAGTACTTACCCAGGTCTACTTACACAGGTCTACTTACCCTAGCCAGTACTTACACAGGTCAGTACTTACCCTGGTCAGTACTTACACAGGTCAGTACTTAATCAGGTCAGTACTTACCACCAGGGAACTAGCTTCTCAGATCTTCGAGATGACCCAGCATCTGTGTTACAGGTCAGTACTTACCCAGGTATACTTACCCAGGTCAGTACTTACCCTGGTCAGTACTTACCCAGGTCAGTACTTAATCAGGTCAGTACTTATCCAGGTCAGTACTTACCCAGGTCAGTACTTACCTAGCATCTGTGTTACAGGTCAGTACTTACAGTACTTACCCTGGTCAGTACTTACCCAGGTCAGTACTTAACCAGATCAGTACTTACACAGGTCTACTTACCTAGCATCTGTGTTACAGGCCAGTACTTACCCTGGTCAGTACTTACCCAGGTCTACTTACCCAGGTCAGTACTTACCCTGGTCAGTACTTACCCTGGTCAGTACTGACCCAGGTCAGTACTTACCCTGGTCAGTACTTACCCTGGTCAGTACTTAATCAGGTCAGTACTTAGCCTTGTCAGTACTTAACCAGATCAGTACTTACCCAGGAGTGACGAGTTTTACGATTTGAAATATACCTAAAAAAGTCGACATACTTTTTCCAAGATGAAGACCCGAGAAATTGTCCACTTTTTACGGGATTTGCCCTCCTTTTTGGGCCAAAATGTGCCCTCCGAAAGTTTTCAAGGTTCAGCAGCTACGCTCTGCTGATAGTATCAAAAACGCTGTCAATATTAATTATTAGATATTAAATTTAAGTGCATGAAAGAAAGCTTCGTATATCGCATTGCGCCTAAAATAAGATACCTATTTTAGCTTTAAAGCGATGAATAAATTTCTATTATTTATTTATCTATTGATTAATAATCAATAGATAAATGATTATATTACAAAATTCAGGTCCTGTGTCCGTCCCTACGTTGTCTACGGAGGTTCAAATATTGACAAGTGTATCGATCACTTGGCGCTAGGAGTCGAGATTCTAGTGGCAACTCCAGGAAGGCTTATAGATCTACTGAACAGAGGCGAAGTGAACTTGGAAATGGTAAGATGAACAGAGGCGAAGTGAACTTAGAAATGGTTACTTAGAGGGGGCCCTTACTTAATAGTTATGCTCGATAAAATTGGAAAAATTATATCGCGAATTCTTCAAACAACACAATGCCTGCGTCTCAGAAGAATTATAAATGATGACGAAAGGCTTTGTAGAAGAATTGATGAACTGAAAACATGTTTCTACAATTCATGCTACCCAGAAAAAATGGTGGAGAACATTTCTTCTAAGGTGAAAAGTATGGAAAGGGTTCTTCCTGACCCCAAAAATACATCAAACAGCTCCATTCTGATCCCAAACCCTCCAACCCCCAGCCCTACTATAAGGGTTATTTCAACTTTCGGGAGTGACTCAGATCTTGTAGATGTTGTGCAGACTTTTGAACCAGCACTAGTGAAAACAAGGAGTTTTTCTAGCAATAGCAGTAATTCCTCTGTGAGTGGAGCAAGTACTGAGAGCACAAACACAAGAAGCACAAACACTGAGCAGTCCGAAAAAGATGGTAAAATCTTCAAGTTTGTGAAACGAACGGGACATTCCCTCCGTAAGAAACTTGTGAAAAATAGACAACACTCCTTAAGTAAAGCATTGACTCAAACAGAACCTTGTGGACACCGTAACTGCAAGTGCTGTAAAATGATCGATGATAAGGAGCAACATGTGATCAATGGGGTTAAGATAAAGCCAGCGCTTGGCACTTGTTCTACTTATAATATAGTGTATTGCTTTGTATGTAGCAAATGTCCTAAATATTATGTAGGTAGATCAGTGAGACCTTTGCGTGACCGAACCACTGAACACAGGACTAAATTTTACAAGCTTCTTGATAATCCTAGTATCAAACTTACCAATGAATATAAGGATGATGAATCTGATACTTATAGTTTGGGTGAGCACCTGATTGAGGATCACCAATTGTGTAACAAATCTGATTTTAATGATACATATTCAATTTTTATTTTGATGAATTCGAGCACTACTACACTTGAAGAAAATGAACACAAGTTCATACATAAATTAAGAACTGTCAAGCCATTTGGTATAAATTCCAATGATCCTTTTGGCCTTCCAATTCTTAATGTTAATTTTCAAGATTAATTCTATAATTTTCTCTTTCAGGGTTATGCATTTCTTTTTTACTGGATTTGACACTGACTTTATCCCCATTTATATAGGTACTGATGATGTAATGAAAATATTCTACCTGGATTGTAAATGGAGATGTTAAAATGATCTGTTTTAAACTCATTGTTCGTCTGATTGTGGGATACATTTTATTATTTATTCTTCAAACAACATTCAACCTATATATATATTTTATTGCCCTCCGACTCCTCATCGTCAATTACTGCTGACCAGGTTCGTCATCTGATCCTTGATGAAGCAGATCGGATGTTGGATATGGGATTTGAGAAGGATATCCGGACCATTGTAACAGATTACAAGATGAGTGGACCGGGAGTCAGACAGACTCTAATGTTTAGTGCTACATTCCCTAAACCTATACAGGTAATTAATTAATTAATTAATTGATTAATTAATTAATTAATTAATTAATTAATTAATTAATTAATCTAATTTAGCGTCATTTCCATGACTTATTTATTATTATAAATCCGAAAAGATAAAAACGGACACTGAAACCATCCTTATGTGGTGATTATGATGCTTCTGAGGGGCGAGTTTATGTTCAAGCTTAGAGTGACGAATAACTTAAATATCATGATATTTAGTGTTCTTTTTTGTGCCATGAATAATGTAAATTGTTTCTTAGCTTTTTTTCAAATATTCTGATCGTATCAATATAATTCAGATTCTCGCCAAAGAGTTCATGGAAGACTACATTTTCTTGACGGTTGGCCGGGTTGGCTCCACGAACAATATGATTGGTCAAAGCATCAACTACGTTCGACGAAACGACAAGATTCAGGAACTCATTAAAGTGGTGTCTGAAGGTATTTCACAGTTTCACATCACTTGAAATGGAAATAAATATATTGCATTAAAAAGCAAAACAAAGAAAAATCATACCCCCTACTGTAGTAAAACGTGGTCAGTGGTTCTTTCGTTGGTTCGAGTTTTCGGGATTACTTCGGACTTTCATTGTATCCAATAACTTGATATCATTGACTTGATATCTTTCACTTGACAGTTTACATGTATTCGAGTACCCAAATTCAGCTATATAGGATATCTCAAAATAATGTTATTGCATATTCAGCGATATAGGATAAAACGTTAATTCCTGACTGACATTGCGCGTCTTTTTTGGCACATTTCGATCGAATAGGTCTTCTGAAATATCAGTTAGCGCGCGCATAGCATACAATTTCAGCAGTCGAAAAGTTGTTTTTTAGCGCCGCGCAACGAGGCGCGTGGGAATTTTAACAGCCATCGATGTTTCGTCAGTCCGTGAAGTCACTCGATTACTGACCCCACCCTTTCGTTGACTGGAATGTTTGAGAAGTTGACGTCATAGTGATTATTGAATGTACAGATACACCCCCACAAGTTCCTATGTTTCTCAATGATTGACAATTCAACTGCAGAAATATTCAATAGTTCAGTGAATTGATGTTTAAGCATGCAATTGTCATGTACACCACTGTTAAGAGTTTATCAGTGGTATCTGAATATAGATCAATTTATAATGAGAAACTTAATCATGCGATGAATAACCGATTTGCTCGCCACCTTGGCTTTGCAGTAATGGTGTCATGTCAAAGTATGCCCTCATTACGTTTTTCAGTTTAAAGATGAATTTCATGCAATAACCTTTATAATAATTTCTTTCAGAATCATCGGAAAGAGTGCTCGTTTTCGTCCGGACTAAGGCAGATACGGAGAAAATTCAGGTATTCTTTGGATGAAGGAATACATTTAATTTCAACTTTAACGATGCTTTGTTGAATCGAATGTTCTTCTACGAATAATTTAGACGATACTGTAATTTTCCTGATTTTGATACATGTATTCGTCACGTAGGTATCACGAAATCACCCATATTTCGCACCCTCAGTCGGTTCTGAAAGACGAAGGTTTCAACGCTATCAGCATTCACGGCAACAAGTCACAGAGGATGCGAGAGAACGCCCTAGGGCAGTTCAGAAACGGAGAAAAGGACATTCTCGTGGCTACTGAGGTTATTTGAAGCACTGATCAGTTTTGTTGTTCTTATAAGCTTTGTTGTAGATATTTGGGGTTTTTTTTCTAAATTTCGTTTTGGTATATTAAGATGCCAGGAAATGCACCAATCACCATGTAGAGGGGCTTTCCACCCTCTGGCAACATGAGATTATAACGGCTCCGTTACATGTTTACTGCTATTTTCTGTTAAAATTCTGACAGTTTTCTACCTTGCCACTTTTCAACCTTAGCCACTTTTCAACTTTTATTACGTTTTAAAACCCCGTCACTTTTTAACCCCCTCAGGTTGCAGCTCGAGGTCTTGATATCCCCAGCATTTCACACGTCATTAACTTCGATATGCCGGACACTATTGAGAACTACGTTCACAGAATAGGACGAACTGGTAATTTAATTAGTCTTTTGATTGAGCTATAACTTGACACTTGAACTCTTGACACTTGAACTTGAATAGAATTTCTGTTTCGAGCGTATTAATACAATCTGTTCGTGCACGTAGGCTCGCTCAACATATTACTTATATGTGCAATATAATTCGTTATCTGGGACCCCCCTTCTCAACCCCCCCCCTCTCAGGTCGGATGGGTAACGCAGGTAAAGCTACTTCCTTCTTCTGCGAGAGTGACTGGCACATCGCCCCCGGTCTGGCTGACCTGTTGAAGGAGAGCGGACAGGAGGTACCCCAGTTCCTGGCCAAGATGAAGTACAATAACAGCATCCTGCCACAGAAGAAGTCGTGAGTATTACGAGACGGCTATAGAGCTGCCAATCTGCCTTTCTTTCGCAGGATGATGGCTATAGAGCTGTCAATCTGCATTTATATCGCAGGGTGCTCTCCTTTGCAATCCTGTTTTCGCAGGGTAATTGCCCTTTTTTGGTCTTGAAATTATGCCCTTCGTTGAGTTTTCCCAGATTTGGCAGCTAGAACGCCCCCCCCAGCCTGTCTGGTTTATTCTATCAGCGCACAGAATTTTTGATAGTGCGTGCTGACTGGTCCAGCCAAGATCTTGCCGTCACGACTAAAATCTTCAAAGTACCTGATTGCTCTATATAGGGTCTGTACTCTATATTACCGAGGTTAGTTTTTCAATCACCAAGCGATCCAAATTTTCTACATATATAACCCTTCATAATACCTCATTTTCATTTCATCAGATTCGTGAATGAGAAGTTCGGAGGAAGAGACTACCGTCGCGGCCCGCAGTACACCCAGAACATCCGGTACTCTAATGATATGATGAAGCCGGGAGGCGGTCACGGTGGAGTGAGGAACTATAGCACCAACCCACCCAACTTCTACAATCAGGTGAGGAACTACAGCACCAACCCACCTAACTTCTACAATCAGGTGAGGAACTATAGCACCAACCCACCTAACTTCTACAATCAGGTGGGTGGCATGACAACACAAACATGAGAACACTGTCATGCAGACACTAACCTGACAACACTGTCATTGCAACAATAAATCACACCCCCAGATGCCTCATTCCATTGATCGCCCCCCCCCCCCTCAAATTAAATACCCACAATTAAACCCCCTCAAATACCCACAATTAAATCACTCCCCTCCCTCAGATGCCCCAGATCAACCACATGAGCTACGGCCACGCCCCCAGATGCCTCATTTCATTCAATGACCCCCCCCCCCCCTGCCTCAAATTAACCACCCCCTCAAATTAAACCCCTTCCCTCAGATGCCCCAGTTCAACCACATGAGCTACGGCCACGCCCCCAGATGCCTCATTTCATTCAATGACCCCCCCCCCCCTGCCTCAAATTAACCACCCCCTCAAATTAAACTTCTACAATCAGATGCCCCAGTTCAACCACATGAGCTACGGCCACGCCCCGTACATGGCTGGTAACAGCTACTCAGGGGGACCAGGTGGTAACTTCACCAACTCAGGGGGACCAGGTGGTAACTTCACCAACTCCAGGGAGCACCACAACTCCGGACCAGGACGCATCACTCCTGCAGGTTTGGGCATGTCTGAACTCTGAGGGATTATTGGATACGATTTTTAATCAAGCTGGGGCATTGAAATGGAACTAAATATTTCATGTTAAAATCCCTGTTTTCCATGTTTGTGGAATGAGCCTCGTGAGTGAGATCGTTGAAAAATGAAGGTATTTCATCGTGTGAGATCGTTTATTATTCCCGCAGGAGCAGCGCCAGCTGGACAGTCTGGCTCGACCCCGCAGTCTCAAAGTGGGGCCCAGGGCGGGGGAGGGGCCGGCACCAACCAGCAACCCCTCATTCCTCCTGCCCTGATACCTGCCCAGCAGGCGCAGCAACAGCAACAGCAACAACCGCAGCAACCTCAGCAACAACCTCCCCAGCAGAGTTACATGCCCCCCTTCAATCAGGTACACAAGAGACTTAGGGCTGAGTGGTAGAAGTAGTGCTGCCTCATTCCACATGGATAGAAGTAGTGCTGCCTCATTCCACAAGGGCAGAAATAGTGCTGTTGACATTTGATGGGCCTTTAATTTCAGATGTACAAGATAAATGGCCATTGACCAAATTATTGAGAGTGCTTTATTACGATTATATTGTCAAACGATAATGATTCACCTGAGGACACCATCCTATATTCATCTCGTGACACTTTCTGTAGAGGTTGTGTTTTCAGCTCGGCACCAGCGCTGCTAATGACGGAATAGCGGATATCACGAGCAGTCCGGTCCCTAACCCCTCTACCCCAGCTCCTGCACACTTCCCTCTTTACGCCAGTAAGTATTAATTGCAATTATGTAAGCCGAGCAAGTTCTTGCTAAGCTCAGAGATTGTTCCTTTCACCCTTTTTTGACAAATTTTTAGACAATTCCCTTGTTCCCAATATACTTCTGGCTACGAAATTTAGCGCTCTTTTCAGGCTTATTCTTCTACAATCTACCAAATAAGCCTCTCTTCTTATCTCTTTTCTTATCTACGCCCAACGAAATATTGAAATCAGCTGTTAATTCCTCAGGTTCGAACGCAGCGGCTCTGTACAGCTCCCAATTCAACGCTCCCAATGCTTTCTCTCCGCGGAACTTCCAGAGTAATCCGGCACAGTTTGGACAGCAGCCAGAGCTGGCTGACAACATCGGAGCTAACCCTCAGAACCCAGGTACACGGAAACTATGAAACTTTTGACTGTGATATATAGCAGATTTTTTTCTATTCTTATCCAATTATACCAAGTCTGCTTTGAAGCTACCTACTATTCCATTTCTTGCCGGAATTTCAATCTCAATATTTCAATATTATACCACTTACTTATAACTCGTAGGAATAACACTAACTTATTATAACACTTCCTAATGACACTTATTAAAAGCACTTACTAGTAACTCTTAGTAATAACACTTACTTATTATATGCTACTTAAAAATAACACTTACTAATAACACTTACTAATAACACTTACTAATAACACTTACTAATAACACTTACTAATAACACTTACTAATAACACTTCCTTATTATAACACTTTATTACCGCTAATTTACTTATAACACTTACTAATAACACTTACTACTAACACTTACTAATAACAATTACTAATAACACTTACTAATAACACTTACTAATACCTCCTTACTAATAACACTTACTAATACCACTTACTTGCGCAATAACACTTACTAATAACACATACTAATAACACTTACCATAACACTTACTAATAATAACACTTACTAATAACACTTACTAATACCACTTACTAATAACACTTACTAATAACACTTACTAATAACACTTCCTAATAATAACACTTACTAATAACACTTACTAATAACACTTCCTAATAATAACACTTACTAATAACACTTACTAATACCACTTACTAATAACACTTACTAATAACACACTAATACTTACTAATAACACTTACTATCAACACTTTACCAATAACACTTACTAATAACACTTACTAATAACAATTTACTATCAACACTTACTAATAACACTTCCTACTAATAACACTTACTAATAACACTTCCTAATACCACTTACTAATAACACTTACTAATAACACTTACTAATAACACTTACTAATAACACTTATCTTACTAATAACACTTTAATAATAACACCTAACACTTACTAATACCGCTAATAACACTTACTAATACCACTTACTAATAACGCGCATGGCTGCTGTAACATAAGCACTTTAATAACGCACTAATGACGCTTCTAATAACGCTTACTGGCAACGCTTTTAATAAAGGTAAGACGCTGAATGACTTTTAGAGAAGAAAAGGACGATGACCAGTGAGAATGCAGAAAAAGCGAGAATTGCTAACTGCAATCTCAGTGAACAACATAAGCCAATGGAGAGACAACTTGATTTGTTGACAAAACTGTGTGGGATCAGAAACGTTTGAATGCGAGAGGTTTCATTTGGTTTGCTTTAATTTTGATAAATTTGTGTTTCGACTCGATAAAATTCAAAAGCCCAGCTAATAAGATAGATGTATGGTTCATGGTGCTATTTCAGCAATTAATTGAAACTCAGATAGCTACAATACATCAAGATTGAATAAACAAATACAGCATACAAGTCACAAGTGGCTTGTTTTGAAATTGGATCAAATATTGAGTTGATCAATAAATCTAGAAGTACGACCATGTAAACGTACGTGCGCTGCAGTACAAACCAATGTCGATGACAACTTTTTATGGAAAATCACCAAATTTTAGAGAGTACGATTGTTAGTGCTGCTAGTGCGTCTTAGCCCATCGTTCAAATAGCGCAGCTTAGCTTGGTTAAATTTCACGGTTTGAGTTTCATTTGCACCAATGACAGGCTGATTTTAGCGGGCTTAAATCTTTATCGAATACTCTTGTTATTGAGTAATCATAAATAACCATATTATCATGGCAATATCTCTGAATATTTAAAGAATTCAATTTATTTGTTCTTCATGTGATCTTAAATTAAAAAAGTATCAAAAAAAGTTACCAAAACAACGATTTTCCCATTCGAAATCAGAAAATGCCGTTGCCAATCCATAAACTCAAGCAAGAAATTGGCTTCAATTTATAGCACAATTAAATTAGATTACCGAAATTTTTTAATTTTTACACACGTTCTAAGACCCGCCAATATAACTGGCTAAACCTCTACAATCTACATGAATATATTGATATAATATCAAAATGAAAACACAACACATCCTTATACTTCATCACTATCATTTGCCTGATTTACACAGCACCGAATTCCTCCATCCACTTCATGTATTTCTCAATATCCTCCGCTGACACAGACTTAGATACCTTTAGCCATGGCTTTCCTCGAAATTTGAGCTGTTATTGGCATGTTGAGCTCATCCTTGGGGATTGCCTTCTGTATTTCCTCAGGGAGAGTCCTTGATTCTCATCTCATGGACATCATACTCGCATCACTTATCACATTGGTGATGTCAGCCCCTGAATAACCGTCCAAATCCTCCGCTATTTTGTCCAATCTTACTCCATCCTCAACTTCGAGAGTCTTGAGGTTGATGCTCAGTAGGGCTTTCCTGCCCTCACTCGCCGGCAGAGGTATGTATATCCTCTTCTCTAGTCTCCGTCTCAAAGCCTCGTCTATATCCCAGGGGAAGTTAGTGGCAGCCAGAACCATCACGGTTTTAGTGGGCTCGGCAGCGTCAGTGACACCTCCCACTCCATCCATCTGCACCAACAACTCAGACTTAACCCGCCGACTGGCTTCGTGCTCCGAATCAGAGCCTCGCTTCGAACAAATACTATCGATCTCGTCGATGAAGATGGTCGAGGGGGCATAGAATCGAGCCATTTCGAAGAGGAGCTTCACCAGTTTCTCAGAGTCCCCTACAGTATTTTGGAAGTTAGGTCGAGGAGGAAACGTTGAAGAAATGTAAGTGCCGCATTCCGTAGCTGCCTGCTTTAGCCAGCAGTGTTTTACCGGTGCCAGGCGGGCCTACCATCATAACTCCTTTCCAGGGTCGTCTGAAATGGGGGACGGGAGCGGGATAGAGTGGAGAATTTTCTGCGTATAATTGATCAAAAATATGGCGGGAATTTAGCATTCTAGTTGTAGTCAAAATAATATAAATTTGAAAGGACAGGTAGGGGCTTGAATTCTGTTGTTCTTGATTCAAAAGGTGTGTGGAGTTGCATCGATCTAAGTTAAAACTTTAAAATACTTAGAAGCATGTTTGATCATTGTTAAGATTAATACATTAGGTATTTGATGAGTAGTATCTTCCCAGACATATTATGAATTATCAAACGGTAATGCAGTAATGCATGTTAGTATTTACATCACTAAAGCACTTAGCTTCTCCTGATGTAGCAGCATGCAATATACTACTTTTATAATGTCATGATAGAAGATAACGATATCCCAACACCGCCATCGTCAAAATACCCACATTCAATAAAATCCTATTCAATTCCAATGAATTTCAGTAATAAATCAACATGCACGTTACCTGATGCCAGTAAAGAATGTATTGTCTAGTGTATGATGTATAGTGTGAAGTGTATAGTGTACAATGTATAAATGTATTACCCTGATGCCAGTAAAGAAGTCGGGTATCATCATAGGCAGAACTACAGCTTCCTCTAGCAATTTCTTAGCTTCCTCCAAACCAGCAATGTCACTCCACCGTACATCAGGGTTACGGAATATGATATCTCGTTCTAGCTGGTCTACCAAATCCTTATCATATCCTGAAAAGTCAGGAGCTTCGACCTTGAAATTTCGGTAGTAAAACGTAGTAAAAGATATGAGTTATGACAACGCTAAATCCAGAACTGTGATATTTTGATGCTTACCTGCACCGTCGAACTTGGGCTCTGAGTTCTCCTTTACAGGTCGCTCGACTTTTGGCGGTCTGCCAGGGTAGTCCTTGGCGGGTTTCTTCTCCTCCTTCTTGTTGGCGTCACGGGGCGCATTCCGGGCCCTGTCAAGGGCGGCCCTACCGCCTTGGTTAGCACCTGGGCGGCGTTTTGATACTGTAGGGTACTGGTTAGTTGAAGCAAATAAAGCATTTAAAAGCATGAAACATTCATATCACATGTTATTCAGTGAAAGTTCGACTTCAGGATGTCTCGTTCTTTTTTGGTATTTGAGAACATGAATCTAGTTAATAAGGCCCTTACTGGCCAAAATAATTCCCGTGATGATCGTTTTCAAACTTTAAGTTTGTGAATGAGCGTATACATTACTCTGCACAAAACAAGTTACCTCTCCCGCCTCGGGGTGGGTCGTTTCTCCGGGGGTTTCTCACGTCTCTGTGTACAGGGGGAGCCCGGTTTCTGTTGTTATCGAGGGGGGTGGGAGGGGGCCATACATCAGGGTCAAACCTGGGAGGGGTATCATTATAAGGGAGGGGGGTGGGAGGGGGCCATACATCAGGGTCAAACCTGAGAGGGGTATCATTACATGGAGGGGTGGGAGGGGGCCATACATCAGGGTCAAACCTGGGAGGGGTATCATAATATAGAGGGGTGGGAGGTGGCCATACATCAGGGGTCAAAACCTGGGAGGTATCATTAGATAGAGGGGTGGGAGGGGGCCATACATCAGGGTCAAACCTGGGAGGGGTATCATTAGATAGAGGGGTGGGAGGGGGCCACACATCAGGGTCAAACCTGGGAGGGGTATCATTACATGGAGGGGTGGGAGGGGGCCACACATCAGGGTCAAACCTGGGAGGGGTATCATTATATAGAGGGGTGGGAGGGGGCCATACATCAGGGTCAAACCTGGGAGGGTATCAGATGTTATATGGGGGGGAGGGGGGGAGGGGGGGAGGAGGGGGGGGAAGAGGTGTGAGGGGGCCATACATCAGGGTCAAACCTGGGAGGGGTTTCTGTTGTTATATGGAGGGGTGGGAGGGGGCCACACATCAGGGTCAAACCTGGAGATATTTATAGAGTGCTTTTTCAGGAAAATAACACCCGCGTCATACTAGAGGGGAAGTGTAATAGAAAATTGGCGGGATTACAGATGTGAGGCCAAAACCCTCGATTCAGATATGAAATTTGGGAAGAACCCGAACAGTTCAACTTTAATTCAGGCGCTGAAGCCTGAATTTTAGACCGGATATTGCTCTCAAATATTTAGCAACTCCAATGAACAATAATTCTTCCTCAAAACCAAATCCTGGCCCCCTCACCCATTGTCGTCCTGCGGCAGTATGAAGTCGTCCTGTGGTCCCCTAACGGGGGGACGACACACTGGGGGCGGGTCTGACGACTTGAAGCTGGCCAGAACTGATGATATGTCCTTGACATGCTCGAACTCAACGTTGATCTGCTGCCGGACCTGCGTCCACTTCTGCTTCCGGTCTGCTTCGTTTATTGACGTCAAAATCTTCTGAATCTGTGAGAAATATGGGGAATTTGTTATTGACGTTCTCATATCAATTATTGTAATCATCTACGATTCATTTACAAAGTTAACAGATTTCAGAGTTCGAGTGAACGGCTAGCTAGCTTAAAATTTCTTCAATGACTTTATTACTCGATAATTAATAACAGGAAATTAAGGAAGGTTACCTCCTGAAGTACGCCCTGATAGTAAACCATGGCAGTCTCGTAGTTACCTAGCAACGCATACTCTCGAGCTAGCTTACAATCCGAGTCGATCTGTGTGAAACTCATAGCTCAAGCAGTGTAAAGTAATTAACAAGGAAAATATAGTGACACCATTGTTCAACTGACACCAGTTATCTTTGACACCAGTCTATAATCTGGCTCAAATTTACTCTCAGTTCTGACAGACTTTGAAATCTACAGTTGGTAAACGTACAGTATGGTCTTAGGTCTTGTTAAATCTACATGGAAGCAAACACAAACAAGGCAAACAAACCAATCAGGCAGTACAAAATGATTTCAGAATTCTAAGACATCATGAGTAAAACAAGAGGTAGTTTCATCAAAATATAAGTATTTTTAGAAATCACAAAATTTACGAGATTTACAAACTAAGATCCATTCGAGAGCTAATTTCACCATTCCTTGAGCCCAAACAACGTACATACCTATTCATCGCAATGTAATTATCAAAAGCAATAAGTTAGACAAGTTATTTCCTATTTCATTGAGCTCTCCCATGCGCTCTAGTTATTGAATATTTTCAAGTTTCCATGAATTCTCTATATCAAGGTAGAGCCATGCATTGCCAATCACCTAAACATAGAACTATCATGGCGAATCAATCAATAAATTAGAAGCGCAATCCATAATATATGTATCACGTAACGTTCATGATAACCAAGAAAAAGCCCCAACTCCAATATTTATGGAATTGCTTTCATTTATTCTAGAACCGGAGCTCCAATCACTTAGCCTCCTCTGGTTGCGTATCTTTTGCAGCTTCCAGTAGATGTTCTGGCGTTTCTCTGTAGTGGAGGAAGTCAAGTAGAGTGTAGACTGTAGAATTAGCAGTAGGCAAAAATGAAAATTTTTCAAGTGAGTGAAAAAAGTCACTGATACATTTGAAATTATGAAAATCAGCAAATCAAACGCGTTTCATTAACATCTAAGACCCCTCGGGCCTCGAGGGAGATGTAAATGCATTTTGGCATCCTTTATATACAGTTATTAGTTACCTGTAGTTGGGGAAGAGTTCCCAAGGGGTGTCCAGCTCGAACTTCCTGAACTCCTGAGCTACCTCCACGGGCTCGTACACTACACGACACAACTCGTTGTCATACCGAACCTAGGGGAGGGAGTGGGAGAAGGGAGTTGGAGGGAGTGGGAGGGAGTGGGTTAATTACAGCAATGAGACTTAATCTCCTCGAGGTGTCTAGTTAAATATTCCTCCCTCTGCATCTCGCGATATTCCTGAAAGCTTACCAATAGCGTGGTATGCTTTGACCAATGAGCACACAGTATGAAACTAAGCCAGTGCGCGGATTGGTCGAATGATGAAGCCATACTTTGCGTTTTGGGTAAACAAATTTCAGCCATTGGTAAAATACTAAATTTCACTAACCTCGGTGTATCCTGAAAGAGGAAAGTCCTTCCTCTGGGGGTGTCCTTCGAAGCCGTAGTCAGTCAGGATACGACGCAGGTCAGGGTGTCCCGAGAAGAAAACCCCGTACATGTCCCATACCTGAGGGGTATGGGATATACTTAGGCAGAAGTAATGTCTCTCATGTTTTTATACTCAGTTATATACACATTTTTAGATCGTAAAAATATATTTCCTGCATAAATCATTCTCTGAATTTTAGAAGGATACGTGACTGACATTGTCAGCAACATGAAATAATTGAATACCTCTCGCTCGCCCCAGTCTGCTGACTTGAATAACGCAGTGACGGAGTCCACTGGCGTCAACTCGTCTGTGTAGGTCTTCACGACACAACGAGCATTGTATCGGTGTGAGAGCAGACAGTACACCAACTCAAACCTGAAATGGGGGTTATGAGTTGAGTGTGATAGCAGACAGTACACCAACTCAAACCTGAAATGGGGTGGTGAAATCTTTGCTGTAGCAGAGGCCAGAGGTAGCCATTATTTAGGGCACGAGTTCCGTCAAACATCTGTCGAAGGTGGAGCTTGAAATGAAAACGTCGCGAAAAAGTTTCTATGATTAGGTTCTAAAAAGGTAGATTTGGACTGAAGCTCTCCGGTTATTGAATCACGAACCTGTATTCCCGGGAAGGCATATCCACTGCAGTGATTTCCATCAGAGCTTTGAACTGGGCGTTAGTGTGATCCCTGAGCATCCCCAATACTGGGACAACACCTGCGATTGAAGGGATTATTGCAAATAAAGGAGCGTCCCTAACACTGGGAAAATACCACGGATTGAAGGAATTATTGCAGATTAAAGTAAGCGTCCCTAGCACTGGGACCATAGCTGCCGACTTTTGAAAATCCTTTGGGAGGGCACTTTTTTGCCTTATTCGGGAGGGCAAATAGCGTTGAAGGGAGGGCAATTCCCGTGGGTATATTTGAGAAAATATATGGCGACCTTTTTTTTTTTTTTTTTTTTTTTTTTTTTTTTTTGGACGTCGCCTACAATTTGAATCCGAGATAGTGCCTATTAGGTAAATTTTCTCATTTGTAGGTA
Organism: Beroe forskalii; assembly: GCA_011033025.1. Lineage (NCBI taxonomy): Eukaryota > Metazoa > Ctenophora > Nuda > Beroida > Beroidae > Beroe > Beroe forskalii. The sequence continues at coordinate 102,631 of WFMF01000283.1, read as the reverse complement.
AATTTTCAGAATTTTAGGTAAATTTTTAGATTTTTCGGTAACTTATGCATAAATTTTAAGCATGTTAAGTAGGTAAATTTTCAAAATTGATTCGAGATAGTGCTTGATAGGTAAATTTTCAAAATCGATCCGAGATAGTGCTTGGTAGGTAAATTTTCAAAAAATGGCGACCTTTTTTTTAGGGAACGACTAAAAATGTGATCCGAGATAGTGAATATCAGGCAAATTTTCAAAATTGTGAGTAAATTATCAGAATTATAGGTATATTTTCAGATTTGCCCTCCAAAAAGGTGGGCAAGGTCCGAAAGGAGGGCAAATGGAGGGCATGGGAGGGCGCCCTCCCAAAAGGAGGGCAGCTCGGCAGCTATGACTGGGACGATTACACTTGGGATTAGGGATAGGAGCACCCTATATCGGCTCATATAATCAGTATACGGGATTGTGATCATCGGGATGAGAAATAGAGTCCTGAAGACAATGGTGAAGTGATTGTCAGGAATCAGGATACGTGCTTATTATCCCATTAGGACCTGCAGTCCTCAAGTAAATGGAAATCAAGTACTTCTTACACCGCACTAAAGACTCGACAGCTCGTACTGCGAGTCTGTAGTCAAGACAAATGGTCTGTAGACTCTTAGATGGAAAGTGTGATCTATACGTCTTGTAGCTACAACTTATGTAGCCTACAATTTCAAACTTTATCGTGTGCCCTTCTTAATGTAACAACGAAGGATAAGTGGGAAAGAATTAAGTCATTATCACAGTATAGGTTCGCCTACAGATGACGTGTTTTCCACAGTTTGTTTGAGAACGGCAGGAATAATTGAACTTTGGGATCGTTCTCATATTCCGTAATCAGTAATCACCAATGAAGTAATAAGCCAGGGGGAGGGAGGGGCTTTTCAAATGACCCCGCTGCTTTAAAATGATTACGAGGGGCTAAAAGTGCTGAAAGTCTGATTCCTTACCTTCTGGATGTATGAGGATCTCCAGTTCTTTAGTGCTGGTCATCCTTACATCCTGAATGTACTTGGGTAGGATGCTGGCGACGTATTGACCTGCAAAATGAGGTTCTTTTTACTTTTTTTTTATAGTAAACGATATTTGAAGTCATTTATCTCGTCGAAGAGAAGTGATAACCATTTTATTCCATCAATAATTGATTCAAATGGAACAGCGTACAGCAACAAGTGAATACAAACAATGAAACGTTTTGTGGTATAGAAAGTATCCTATTAACGAGTATTGATGTACAAAAGAGGTTTCGAAACGATCGAAAGATCTTGAAATGATGAAATCTCCTCCTTTTCAACCATTCAAACTCTCATTAAGGCTTTAACAAGTTTAATCTCGGAAAAAAAATCGCGGCGTAGAAGTTTTCGCAATTTACTCCGAAAACGAACATGGTTGATACTCTGAAAATGAATTCTTACCGAATTTTTCCAGCTTCTCTACGTCAGGATAGGCAGTGTCAATCTCAGCAACACCTCCCTTCCTGATCAGAACATCTTTCGCTGCGTGGGTCTGAAATGAGCTTGCAATTTGGAATGGACGAAAACAATACACGAGGAAATTCAAATAATGCTGTTTTAAAAAGCAGAGTTTTAGATAACCCAAATTCGTCGTGACAGATCAAACAGCAGGCAAATAAATAATTGTTCAATCACTTTTTTTCATTGCTAATCCAGCAACATGTAATTAAATTATATTTCTAGTCATCTAATAGTCCTTCCCCTGGCTACGCCCCTGAAAGAGAAATTGGACGAGTTAAAATAAGATGCCGGATTGCACAACATTTCCATCAAATTCATACCGTTTGAAAGTCGTTAACAGCATCAGACAGTGTCCTGACAGGGGTTCGTAGTAAGGGAAGGGAGGGTTGCGTTAGGGGAGCAGTGGGAGTGGCTAGAGTGGGAGTGGTAAGAGTGGGAGTGGAGCGAGGGAGTAGGAGTGCTCCCACACTTCTACACGAACTTCGGAGAGTGGTAGCACTCAGCATCCTTATACCATCGTTAGCTCAAATTTGAGGGGGAGTTGTTACACAGAAGTCTAGACTTGGGTCTAGAGGGAAGGTTAGTATAAAGCTGCCCTTGAGTGGGGAAACATACAAGTATATGAGACTATAAGCATAAATGACAAAATATTAGTATCTTATGACATACTTGTTGTACAATATGCTTTATTATGTCAAAGACCAGTTAAAGATGAAATTAAGTTTTGACGCTACGATGATCATCACGTAAACTGTAGCACTACGTCGAAACGATTGTAAAGCACATCAGTAAATTACAACGAGAAAATAATTTTAACAATCATGCATGACGTATGATTTATCAGTACTATTGTATTTTCATGTGCCACGCTGAATAAAAAGGAAAATAGAAATATGATTCATCATAGGTATAATATATTCAACTTAGAAAAAACTCAATGATTTGTATGATAATTGTAAAGTACGATAGTAGCCGGAAATCGCGATCATATGACTCGTGATGTAATTTTGTTAAACTCACCAAGTTAGACTCATACAAATTACAAAATCATTATATCACTATATCAGGCTACGAAGACAATGTTATCAAAGAGTTCCTATAATCGTGCAATGGTCGACGATTCTCACGATCTCCACATCAAGATTCAAGAGTTTAATGAAGATTACAATATGTCTTCCGTATCAATACGTACTAATAATAATTTAAACTTAGTTCTCAATCTATACTCGTTGACACCATCAAGATTTATCATATTATATGTTAGGAATTGAGTACATATCATCATATTGACAGTGCAATGCTGCTCTACTTGAGGCTGTCCTGCACGCCAGCCAAAACACTCCCTGTTCACACTTTACATGCCGCAGATACAATTCAAATATACTTCCTATTCCACCTAATCGATTATAAAATGTCCCTGATCAATTAACTAATTAATTACACTGTCCCGGGTCCTCTATTCCGTGCTCGCCCACCCTCAGCAAGTTGCAGGGTGGTTTGTCCGGCCAGTACTCCGTACTTTCCCGGAGCTGAGCAGGGATACTCTTCTGGAACAATCCCACAGGGTCATTCTCGTAGAAGAAACTGCGGGGAGAGAGAGGTTTTACTTTGAACTGGTAGTAATGGGTTCAATCTAGATATAGAATAATTCTGTATTATGTGGAAGGAAACTAGGAAATACTCAATACAAGAGATATATACAAAGGATTGAATCAACCGTGTAGTATCTTTTCTAATTACTTTGAAATATACGTCGAGACAAAGATCCACGAACTATTTTTCTCTAGGACTAGAAATCGTTTTATCTAACTATCTAAGCTACTTTGAATAAGTTAATCATTAACGATTATCATGATTATATACTTATCAAGAACTGCATTTGAATTCTATGCTGTATTCGACGAACAATCGAGAATATATAATATAGATAATTGTTTCTAACCGTTCAAACTTGTCCAGGACTGCCTTGTCGACGTCAATCCGATGGTCTCTGAGCCAATACCAGAGCTTCTCAGCACCATCGAAATCGTTATACCTGCACATGGTATACTGTCATACATACACCATTACCATAGCAACGATATGGGGAACTAATGTGAAAATCATATGGGTAACTTTTCTGCTGGAATAATAAGAGTTGTACTATCAAAATATATCATAAATACGGGGTAGGTAAACTGTGGAACTGAGTTAGTGAGTCAGTGACGGAGATAAAGGAGGAGGAAAGATGGCAAAGGGTGTGCCGGGAGTTTAATAACTATTCAGGCATTGCAAGTTGGCAAAGTGTTTGATACCGCAGAATCCGTTTGTGAACGGTATTTGGTTCGAAGATATTACAGTACATACTTTTCGAGAAAACATGGACTAAATAAGGCAGGCTACCGATTATAGTGGGCAATAAGCACTCATAACTTGCATCAGTCATGTATTCGAATTTTAATGCCTCATGAGAGAGTCGAGAGTAGTCGAGAGGTCAACAGCTCATTTTCTGGCATGACTCAGAAACTTTACTTTGGTTCACAAGAACTCCAAGAAATTTTCCTCACCGGACGTAGTGATCAATGACATCATGCCACCACTGAGCGTCAGGATACTGCTGAGGGATGGTGCTGTAGAAAGCGTGGAGTCTCTCCGTCAGCACTTCCCTCTCAGCAATCTCCTCAGGGGTCTGTCTGTAGTGGAGTGCAGTTCCAAAAAACTTACCAACCTGCAACAGTTAGTTATTCATGGAATATGAAGTATACAATATGCACCAAATTAGCAATTGTTACATCAGATATCACATGGCCTCTTGAAATCAAACAAGAAATAGAAAAAATCATGAGAACCCTCTGCCAAATTTGGATTTCTAAAGTTTTCTTACGTATGCTTTCATCTTGAAATAAGGGTCAGCCACCCAAGCAAATGGATCATTCTTGCTGGCAAGTCGATCAACAGATGGCTTAGGCTCTGTTATCCCAAAATCCTCATTGAACTTCTGGTCCTCTGCCTCATCCACATCAGCTGGGTTAATGTAGACAGGTTTTGCTCTGATTCCACGAGACTGAATGCAGCTCAGACCAGTTGGTGTCACCAGCGTCCTACCTAGAGATCTTAACATCCTTCTCACATTTAATTGCTATTCCTCAGTTAGTTAATATTAATTCAAAATTAAAATTATGACTGTGGTAAAATCAAATGTAGGCATCCACAATTGAAACCAAAATTCACAGCAAAAATATAAACAAGAAAATTATGAAATGTTGTCCACTCAAAAAAGGAACACTACATTGAACAGTGCCCTAGGTAATGACACATTTTATGGTCATATCATTTACATTTTAAATATTATATGAAACATAATTTACACAAATTCAATGATATTAGAATGATAAGATTCATGCAAATCATGAATCCCACTAGATATATTAAAGAATATACATGAAATTATTAATAAATTATAAAAACAATTCAAACTTAAACTACCTACCTTATTTCTCAATGTTTTGCTTTCACAACATTATTTAAATGATTAACCTTTCTGGATAACTTAATAGACAGTGTTAATTAAGAACCACCTTCAGCAGAAACTAGTAAACAGACCCTTATTGCAATGACTATTATTACTTCTGGTGTAAGTCAAAACAAATACTCATGTTATCAAAACTCTTCCTAAACTGAGAACCTTTGAGAAAATCTATCATGGTATGTTTGAATAAAGAGTATAATAATAAATCAACTTAAAACCCACCCCCACTGAAAGGTCTGTCACCAGGTGGTAATGGAAGACCTGGACGTTTTGGTTGTTCTATTGCAATCAATCGTTTTTTGTACCACCTCTCTGGATTGTCATTCATTTCTTTGAACTTTTCATGCAATTCAAGTCTCAATTGCTCTTGATGAGGCGAAAGTTTTGTTAATGATTTGGGATCATTTCTACTGAAGAATTCCTCAAACTTATCTATAACATCTTGATCCATATTAACCCAAATATCATGTGCTGCAATCCACTTCCATATATCCCTAGCACCATCAACATCATTATATTTTGTATAGTGTTCAATTAGATCATTAAACCATTCTTGATCTGGCATTCTCTGAGGAATCTCTAAATAAAATTCCTCTAGGCGATACATTAGCTCATTTCTTTCAATAACCTCTGCTTCAGATTTTATTTCAGGCACTTTACCACCCAGAAGAATAGCAAGCTGCAAATGATGACGAAATTAAAGAATTGAATAAGTCTAATGAATACAATTTCTTTTTCTTCACTCAAAGATGTGTAAATGTAAATTAGTGTTGTAATATTTCTTATAGAATAATAATAATAATAATTTAAACTTATAAATTATAGTGGCACATCAACTTAATTAATTGCACAGTTGTGCCACGAAAACAATACAATCAAGCAGTGCTATGACAGTGCTATGACAGTGCACCAGCATAATTCAAAATAGAGATGGATAGGAGCAAGAACTATTCATGAAGTTAAAATGCTTGGAAAAATCTAAAAAGAAAATGAACTTAAAGACATTACATAGATATTGTCAAACCTTGTGCTTCCATTTCCAGGTCTTTGACAACAAAAAGGACATGATTGGATTAACTGGACGCAGATAAACTTGGTCCCTAACTTCAAAATTAGAATCAAACAGAGTGTCCTTTTTCATGTCTGGATCATTACTTCCAACAAAACTCAAGTGTCTGGTTGTACAAATGTGTCTGTTTGAATATATCCTTCGACAAAGCATCCCTACTTCCCTAGAAAAATAGTCCTAAATGCCTTTCAAAAATCTCATGAAAGCTGAAAATACAATCAATTGCAAATGTTGAAACCACATAATAACAACAACAATAATGAACAATTCATTGGTTATAATCAAATCAATGAATGCTTTGATGTTTGGAAGATATAATTAGATTAAATTCAAGATTGAGATAAATGCAGTCATATCAAGTTTTAAACAAAACCAAAAGTTAGAAAATAAAATGAAATAGATGGTTTTGATAAGCACATCAACACTGTTTTCATAAAAACTATCATCAAACTTCCACGTTTAACTGGATCTTCCAGCCACAAATGAGAAATTGATTATTAAGATTATATCTAGATAACAAAACCTGCAATAATAAAAAGGAGTGTTAACTTAATTCGACGGGCGATGTCCGTCCCTTTCTTCTGACTTGTTGGCGCAAAGTGACGTCCAAATGTGGAACGTTGCGACGCGCGCGCGAGGGTAGGGTAACATCCTACGATAACTTAATATATTCAAATTTGAGAATGTTGTGTTCCTAAAGAACTAAGAAGAAATTTAAATGAACTTAAACTGTCAGTAGATTATTAGAATAGTGATGTATATTGTGAAGGGGTTGGATTGCTTTATCAAAAAATATTTGTTTCACAGCATCAACGAATAGAATAAAATAAAACATCAATTCTCTCAGCAATAAAACTAAAAGACACTGCTATTATTTCTTGTCTTACGTTGTGGAACCTATTTTGCGCGCGCGAACAAACAGGGACACATAGCATGTGGCAAACATCGTACGACAAGTTGAATTGAAATAGGTAAAGCTGTTGACATGAAATACGTATACTCGGCCTGTTTCTGTTGCGCGGCGTGGTTCCTCAGTGGGGATTAAGCGCGCGGCGCCGCGGCGCGTACACACACGACTAATGCGGGCTTAGGAACCGTTGACAGAATGATAGAGTGATAGACCCTCTCGAGAACTGTAAGTGAATTCGCGAAGTGGAAAGGAATTGAGAACGGGAATGCGCGGTCGCGCGCGCTGCAAAATTACGGAATGCAACTCGCGTGTGACAGTAAGGACTTCAGCAGAATTTCCAAGGTTGACTGAGGTGCTATTTCTTATGTGAGCTGTGACAAGAGATTGAGTTGAAGTCAAATTTCAACAAGGCTGCACACTAGAAGCCTTCAATCTTATGAAGGAAGACAGTGACTGGTAAAGATTGAAGAAAGAATTAAAGCAGCTGCAAAACCGTGTCATAAATTTTCTTTACTTTCGAGTATTGTACACTATACACCTTACTATACATCAAGTATCCAGCCATCCTTATTAGGGGCCTGTATAACACATCAGTCGATCAGATAGGTGGTCGATCGATCGGGAGCATGTTTGACAGGCCCAGAATGACTATTTTTTTGGCCAAAGATTTTTATTTCGGGTATATATGACATCGAGAAATTAAAGGGGTAGTACACTTTAAAAAGTGCCATTTTTTATGTTTTTTTTTTAAAAAAAAAGAAAACCCTGTGTTTAAGTTATTTGATCGCGAAAATCGCATTTTGGGGCGGATGACGTCAGGGCACACCGCAACAAACGCTATCAGAACGCTAGGGAAAGGTAAAAAGTTTTTCCTGCCGAAAGTTTTTTGTATTTTGAATTACTTTTTGTTTTTCATTTTAAAATTTAAACTTTCTCAACCCATGATGTAAGATAATAACACAAGCAATAAAGAGGTAACAGGATTCAGGGAAAAAGGCACTGAATATATGTAAAATAAATAAAATAATTTACGTTTTTAAATCCGTATTGCAGATAATGTTTCATGAAATTTTTTAAAAAATTCGGAAAAGGAAAAAATGTAGACCCGGAATGATATTGGTACCACTCACGCTTAGTAATTCATTTTTCACAACACAAAATTATCTGACAGAAATTTTATGGCATTTTAATAAATTTTAAAAAAAAAACCCCAAAAAATGTCAACTATGATTAAACTGTGATGATGACCTATGTTGTTGTAAGTAAAAAAATAAAAAGTTTTTTGGCGTGATCCCCCTTTCGCTGCTAAAAAGAAGATAAACCGACAATTTACAAGATAAAAACTAAATATTATAGGGGGAAGTGATTTTAAAGACGGGACAGCGGGCACGGCAGATTAATACGGGGTTGCAGACACTTTATTAGTTTCAAGTTCAACCAAAGGGCGCTGCTGACAAAAACCCCCTTGTTGATCAGTTGATATGAATGTTAAAAAAGACAGTTCAGAGAATGAGGTGATCACAGTTGAAGAAACAAAGATGATTCGAGATCTTCCGCCTGAAGATGGTTACTGTTAATGTCAGGATTCTTTCCATATTTTTTGGCAGAATTACAAATACTAAGGTTTATTTAGATGGGAGAAAAAAAAGGGGAATTTGAAAAACAGATTTCAATAAAAGGGAGTAAATACATGGGCCAAAGCAAGATGGAGATTATTTCATTTTTGTTTTTATAAAGTCAGCACATATAGCACTGTTTGAAAAAATTTTTCAGAAAACAAAACATTTTGTTGAATGATGAATTTTAATATTTATCGATAGGGGAAGTTCCCCCAATCATGATTCAAGAACATATAAGCGTAATCATTTTGCAAAAAAATGTGTTATAATAAAATGATTGGGCAAAATTTTTTTTTTCTTGTGACTATTGAAATTTTTAAATTCAATACTTTAAACATTAAAGAAAACAAAATTCTTAAACGATCAACTGAAAACTGACACTTGTACCCAATTTAACACCCCATTTCTTTATATTATATCCCCAATACAAAATTTCACACGTATTGAAGGCGCGGCAACCCGTTGCCCCCGACGTCATCGCGCTGAAATCTATAAACCGCAATAACCGCGGCCTTTCGAGATAGAAGGGGATTTACATTTAAACATGCAACGTGAGAAGTGATAAAATCATAACCATTTTAATTTTCTTAAAAGTCACCTAGTGAACTACCCCTTTAAATACATAAAAAATATTATCAAACGGCCCTGAGCGATGGTTCATTATAACGCCTTTTGTCTTTTACGAGAAAAGTAAAGCATCAATAATGAATTTTGTATTTACCAGCCAGCTAAATCCATTTTCTACCACCCCGCAAAAAATTGCGGCGTTTCGACTCATTTGGTTCAGTAATATTTTGTATAATTTGTTTGAGATGTGAAACTGAATTCCGTGCGACCAGGGGGTACTTTCCGGATAAAACCCTGACATATCCCGTTTACAGTTACAGAGCAGACAGGCTGGGTCATATAAAGAGGGATGAGAGAGCAGACAATCCAGACACTAAACCAGAAACATCGGAACAGGTAATGAAGGCAAATATAAAACTGCTTAATTGAAGTGAATGAAGTGAGATATATTTTACTTGTCATTAAAACCTATTTGAGAGAATGATTGCGGATAATACTGAGCGGTTTACAGTTGCCAGGTACCGATGATTACTCCATCCCTATCCTCCAGATTAAGAATGCCGTGATCTACTGCTGCCTACGCATATCCATGTTCTTGTGCTGTGTTGGAATGGATGACGAAGTCGAACATATCGAAGTGCAGAGGGTAACACAATCTGAGACAGTGGAGCTAGAGCGCCTTGATCCGAGGAGGAATGTGAAGACCTGGATGAAGAAACAGGGATGGGGAGGTGGCAGGGCCTTCGAATGAGCTTTTAGAGGAAAAAGGACGATGACCAGTGAGAATGCAGAAACAAGCAGAGAATTTGCTAACTGCAAATCTCAGTGAACAACATGGCCAATGGAGAGACAACTTGATTTGTTGACAAAACTGTGTGGGATCAGAAACGTTTGAATGCGAGAGGTTTCATTTGGTTTGCTTTAATTTTGATAAATTTGTGTTTCGACTCGATAAAATTCAAAAGCCCAGCTAATAAGATAGATGTATGGTTCATGGTGCTATTTCAGCAATTAATTGAAACCAGATAGCTACAATACATCAAGATTGAATAAACAAATACAGCATACAAGTCACAAGTGGCTTGTTTTGAAATTGGATCAAATATTGAGTTGATCAATAAATCTAGAAGTACGACCATGTAAACGTACGTGCGCTGCAGTACAAACCAATGTCGATGACAACTTTTTATGGAAAATCACCAAATTTTAGAGAGTACGATTGTTAGTGCTGCTAGTGCGCGTCTTAGCCCATCGTTCAAATAGCGCAGCTTAGCTTGGTTAAATTTCACGGTTTGAGTTTCATTTGCACCAATGACAGGCTGATTTTAGCGGGCTTAAATCTTTATCGAATACTCTTGTTATTGAGTAATCATAAATAACACATATTATCATGGCAATAACTTGAATATTTAAAGGAATTCAATTTATTTGTTCTTCATGTGATCTTAAATTAAAAGTATCAAAAAAGTATTACACTTTCATCTAAACAACGATTTTCCCATTCCGAAATCAGAAAATGCCGTTGCCAATCCATAAACTCGCTGCAAGAATTGCTTCAATTTATAGCACAATTAAATTAGATTACCGAAATTTTTACAATTTTTACACACGTTCTAAGACCCGCCAATATAACTGGCTAAACCTCTACAATCTACATGAATATATTGATATAATATCAAAATGAAAACACAACACATCCTTATACTTCATCACTATCATTTGCCTGATTTACACAGCACCGAATTCCTCCATCCACTTCATGTATTTCTCAATATCCTCCGCTGACACAGACTTAGATACCTTAGCCATGGCTTCCTCGAAATCTTGAGCTGTTATCGGCATGTTGAGCTCATCCTTGGGGATTGCTCGTATTTCCTCAGGGGAGAGTCCCTGGATTCTCCGTCTCATGGACATCATACTCGCATCACGACACACATTGGTGATGTCAGCCCCTGAATAACCGTCCAAATCCTCCGCTATTTTGTCCAATCCTACTCCATCCTCAACTTCGAGAGTCTTGAGGTTGATGCTCAGTAGGGCTTTCCTGCCCTCACTCGCCGGCAGAGGTATGTATATCCTCTTCTCTAGTCTCCGTCTCAAAGCCTCGTCTATATCCCAGGGGAAGTTAGTGGCAGCCAGAACCATCACGGTTTTAGTGGGCTCGGCAGCGTCAGTGACACCTCCCACTCCATCCATCTGCACCAACAACTCAGACTTAACCCGCCGACTGGCTTCGTGCTCCGAATCAGAGCCTCGCTTCGAACAAATACTATCGATCTCGTCGATGAAGATGGTCGAGGGGGCATAGAATCGAGCCATTTCGAAGAGGAGCTTCACCAGTTTCTCAGAGTCCCCACGGTATTTGGAAGTTAGGGTCGAGGAGGAAACGTTGAAGAATGTAGTGCCGCATTCCGTGGCTACTGCTTTAGCCAGCAGTGTTTTACCGGTGCCAGGCGGGCCTACCATCATAACTCCTTTCCAGGGTCGTCTGAAATGGGGGACGGGAGTTAGGGATAGAGTGGAGAATTTTCTGCGTATAATTGATCAAAGTTGGCGCGGGAATTTAGCATTCTAGTTGTAGTCAAAATAATATAAATTTGAAAGGACATGGGTAGGGGCTTGAATTCTGTTGTTCTTGATTCAAAGGTGTGCGGAGTTGCATCGATCTAAGTTAAAACTTAAAATACTTAGAAGCATGTTTGATCATTGTTAAGATTAATACGATAGGTATTTGATGAGTAGTATCTTCCCAGACATATTATGAATTATCAAACGGTAATGCAGTAATGCATGTTAGTATTTACATCACTAAAGCACTTACTTCTCCTGATGTAGCAGCACGCAATATACTACTCTTTATAATGTCATGATAGAAGATAACGATATCCCAATACACCGCCATCGTCAAAATACCCACATTCAATAAAATCCTATTCAATTCCAATGAATTTCAGTAATAAATCCAACGTATTACGTTACCTGATGCCAGTAAAGAATGTATTGTCTAGTGTATGATGTATAGTGTAGAGTGTATAGTGTACAATGTATAAATGTATTACCTGATGCCAGTAAAGAAGTCGGGTATCATCATAGGCAGAACTACAGCTTCCTCTAGCAATTTCTTAGCTTCCTCCAAACCAGCAATGTCACTCCACCGTACATCAGGGTTACGGAATATGATATCTCGTTCTAGCTGGTCTACCAAATCCTTATCATATCCTGAAAAGTCAGGAGCTTCGACCTTGAAATTTCGGTAGTAAAACGTAGTAAAAGATATGAGTTATGACAACGCTAAATCCAGAACTGTGATATTTGATGCTTACCTGCACCGTCGAACTTGGGCTCTGAGTTCTCCTTTACAGGTCGCTCGACTTTTGGCGGTCTGCCAGGGTAGTCCTTGGCGGGTTTCTTCTCCTCCTTCTTGTTGGCGTCACGGGGCGCATTCCGGGCCCTGTCAAGGGCGGCCCTACCGCCTTGGTTAGCACCTGGGCGGCGTTTTGATACTGTAGGGTACTGGTTAGTTGAAGCAAATAAAGCATTTAAAAGCATGAAACATTCATATCACATGTTATTCAGTGAAAGTTCGACTTCAGGATGTCTCGTTCTTTTTTGGTATTTGAGAACATGAATCTAGTTAATAAGGCCCTTACTGGCCAAAATAATTCCCGTGATGATCGTTTTCAAACTTTAAGTTTGTGAATGAGCGTATTACTCGCACAAAACAAGTTACCTCTCCCGCCTCGGGGTGGGTCGTTTCTCCGGGGGTTTCTCACGTCTCTGCAGGGGGAGCCCGGTTTCTGTTATCGAGGGGGGTGGAGGGGGCCATACATCAGGGTCAAACCTGGGAGGGTATCATTATAAGGGAGGGGGTGGAGGGCCATACATCAGGTCAAACCTGAGAGGGTATCATTACATGGAGGGGGGCCACATCAGGGTCAAACCTGGGAGGTATCATTATATGGAGGAGGGGAGGGGCCATACATCAGGGTCAAACCTGGGAGGGGTATCATTATATGGAGGGGTGGGAGGGGGCCATACATCAGGGTCAAACCTGGGAGGGGTATCATTAGATAGAGGGGGGTGGGAGGGGCCATCAGGTCAAACCTGGGAGGGTATCATTACATGGAGGGGTGGGAGGGGCCATATCAGGGTCAAACCTGGGAGGGGTATCATGGGAGGGCCACATCAGGGTCAAACCTGGGAGGGGTATCATTACATGGAGGGGTGGGAGGGGGCCACACATCAGGGTCAAACCTGGGAGGGTATCATTACATGGAGGGAGGGGCCACATCAGGGTCAAACCTGGGAGGGGTATCATTACATGGAGGGAGGAGGGGGCCTACACATCAGGGTCAAAAACCTGGGAGGGGTATCATTATATGGAGGGGAGGGAGGGGCCACACATCAGGTCAAACCTGAGAGGGGTATCACGGCATGGAGGGGTGGGAGGGGGCCACACATCAGGGTCAAACCTGGGAGGGGTATCATTACATGGAGGGGTGGGAGGGGGCCATACATCAGGGTCAAACCTGGGAGGGGTATCAGATGTTATATGGAGGGGTGGGAGGGGGCCACACATCAGGGTCAAACCTGGGAGGGGTATCATTACATGGAGGGGTGGGAGGGGGCCATACATCAGGTCAAACCTGGGAGGTATCATTACATGGAGGGGTGGAGGGGCCATACATCAGGGTCAAACCTGGGAGGGGTATCAGATGTTATATGGAGGGGTGGAGGGGGCCACACATCAGGGTCAAACCTGGGAGGTATCATTACATGGAGGGGTGGGAGGGGCCACATCAGGTCAAACCTGGGAGGGGTATCATTACATGGAGGGGTGGGAGGGGGCCACATCAGGGTCAAACCTGGGAGGGTATCATTACATGGAGGGGTGGGAGGGGGCCACACATCAGGGTCAAACCTGGGAGGGGTATCATTACATGGAGGGGTGGGAGGGGGCCACACATCAGGGTCAAACCTGGGAGGGGTATCATTACATGGAGGGGTGGGAGGGGGCCACACATCAGGGTCAAACCTGGGAGGGGTATCATTATAAAGGAGAGGGGTGGGAGGGGGCCACACATCAGGGTCAAACCTGGGAGGGTAGTCAGATGTTATGGGGGGGAGGGGTGGAGGGGGCCACATCAGGGTCAAACCTGGGAGGGGTATCATTACATGGAGGGGTGGAGGGGCCACACATCAGGGTCAAACCTGGGAGGTATCATTATAAAGGAGAGGGTGGGAGGGGCCACACATCAGGGTCAAACCTGGGAGGGTAGTCAGATGTTATATGGGGGGGGGGGAGGGGTGGGAGGGGGCCACACATCAGGGTCAAACCTGGGAGGGGTATCATTACATGGAGGGGTGGGAGGGGGCCACACATCAGGGTCAAACCTGGGAGGCGTATCATTACATGGAGGGGTGGGAGGGGGCCACACATCAGGGTCAAACCTGGGAGGGGTATCATTATATGGAGGGGTGGGAGGGGGCCACACATCAGGGTCAAACCTGGGAGGGGTATCATTACATGGAGGGGTGGGAGGGGGCCACACATCAGGGTCAAACCTGGAAGGGGTATCATTACATGGAGGGGTGGTAGGGGGCCATACATCAGGGTCAAACCTGGGAGGGGTAACAGATGTTATATGGAGGGGTGGGAGGGGGCCATACATCAGGGTCAAACCTGGGAGGGGTATCATTACATGGAGGGGAGGGGGCCACACATCAGGGTCAAACCTGGGAGGGGTATCATTACATGGAGGGGAGGGGGCCACACATCAGGGTCAAACCTGGGAGGGGTTTCTGTTGTTATCGAGAGGGGTGGGAGGGGGCCACACATCAGGGTCAAACCTGGGCTTACCTTCCAGGAAGGGAAATTCCCCTGTCAGCAGCTTTTGAAAATTCCCCAGTTTACCACCATTTTTGCCAAGGTTCTACTGTTCTAATAGACTGCTTCTCTTAAAAGAAGTGATGCCTTTACACCAAGTAAGGGCAGCCCCCAGAACTGTAGCCGAAATTTCATGGTGCCTGGCACAGTAAATCTGCAAAGAACTGTAATTCAAATGACAAGCAGGGGTCTGGGGGCGGCAGCCCCCAGAAGCTAGACGTTCTAAGTAGATGAAAACGTCGCCTCGCAATTATCCCTACCCTAAATTTAGCCGAAATTTCAAGGTGCCTGACACAGGAAATCTGATACGAACTGTATTTCAAATGACAAGCAGGGGTCTGGGGGCGGCAGCCCCCAGATGCTAGACGTTCTAAGTAGATGAAAACGTCGCCTCGCAATTATCCCTTCCCTAAATTTAGCCGAAATTTCAAGGTGCCTGACACAGGAAATCTGAAACGAACTTTATTTCAAATGACAAGCAGGGGTCTGGGGGCGGCAGCCCCCAGAAGCCAGACGTTCTTAGTAGATGAAATTGTCGCCTCGTAATGATTCTTACCCAAACTTCAGCTGAAATTTCAAGTTGCTTCACACAGCAAATCTAATCCGAACTGTATTTCAAATGACAAGCAGGGGTCTGGGGGCGGCAGCCCCCAGAAGCTAGACGTTCTAAGTAGATGAAAACGTCGCCTCGCAATTATCCCTACCCTAAATTTAGCCGAAAGTTTAAGGTGCGTGACACAGGAAATCTGAAACGAACTGTATTTCAAATGACAGTAGGGGTCTGGGGCAGCCCCAGAAGCCAGACGTTCTGGCAGATGAAATTGTCGCCTCGTAATGATTCTTACCCAAACTTTAGCTGAAATTTCAAGGTGCTTGACACAGGAAATCTAAAGCGAACAGTTTTCAAATGACGAGCAGGGGTCTGGGGCGGCAGCCCCCAGAAGGCAGACGTTCTGAGTACCTGAGTAGATGAAATTGTCGGCTCATAATGATTCCTGCCCTAAATGTAGCCGAAATTTCAAGGTGCCTGAAACGAACTGTATCTCAAATGACAAGCAGGGGTCTGGGGGCGGCAGCCCCCAGAAGCCAGACGTTTTAAGTAGATGAAATTGCCGCCTTAAAGATTCCCACCCTAACTGTAGCCGAAATTGTGTCTCGCACAGGAAATCTTTAATGAACTGTTTTTTAAATGCCAAGCAGGGGTTTGGGGGCGGCAGCCCCCAGAAGCCAGACGTTCTAAGTAGATGAAATTGTTGCCTCGCAATTATCCCTACCCTAAATTTAGCCGAAATTTCAAGGTGCCTGACACAGGAAATCTGATACGAACTGTATTTCAAATGACAAGCAGGGGTCTGGGGGGCGGCAGCCCCAGATGCTAGACGTTCTAAGTAGATGAAAACGTCGCCTCGCAATTATCCTTACCCCTAAATTTAGCCTGAAATTTCAAGGTGTGCCTGACACAGGAAATCTTGAACGAACTGTATTTCAAATGACAAGGGGGTCTGGGGGCGGCAGCCCCCAGAAGCCAGACGTTCTTAGAAGATGAAATTGTCGCCTCGTAATGATTCTTACCCAAACTTCAGCTGAAATTTCAAGTTGCTTCACACAGCAAATCTAATCCGAACTGTATTTCAAATGTTAGGGGTCTGGGGGCGGCAGCCCTGTGAAGTTAGACGTTCTGGCAGATGAAAACGTCGCCTCGCAATTATCCCTACCCCAAATTTAGCTGAAAGTTTAAGGTGCGTGACACAGGAAATCTGAAACGAACTGTATTTCAAATGACAGTAGGGTCTGGGGGCGGCAGCCCCCAGAAGCCAGACGTTCTAAGTAGATGAAATTGTCGCCTCGTAATGATTCTTACCCAAACTTTAGCTGAAATTTCAAGGTGCTTGACACAGGAAATCTAAAGCGAACAGTTTTCAAATGACGAGCAGGGTCTGGGCGGCAGCCCCAGAAGGCAGACGTTCTGAGTATTTTGAGTAGATGAAATTGTCGGCTCATAATGATTCCTGCCCTAAATGTAGCCGAAATTTCAAGGTGCCTGAAACGAACTGTATTTCAAATGACAAGCAGGGGTCTGGGGGCGGCAGCCCCCAGAAGCCAGACGTTTTAAGTAGATGAAATTGCCGCCTCTTAAAGATTCCTACCCTTACTGTAGCCGAAATTGTGTCTCGCACAGGAAATCTTTAATGAACTGTTTTTTAAATGACAAGCAGGGGTCTGGGGGCGGCAGCCCCCAGAAGCCAGACGTTCTAAGTAGATGAAATTGTTGCCTCATAATAATTTTTGTAACCCTAACTTTTGCTGATTTTCAAAGCGTCTGAAATATGAAATCTACAACAAAATGAATTTAGAATGACAAGCAAAGGTGTGGGGTGAAGCCTCCAAAAGGCCCATTTTCCAATTCAAGATTGGGATTGAGCAATCCCAAACTTGAAGTCCCACGTTTGCTTTAATCTTGAAGCCCCATTTTCCTATTCCAATCGTAAAGCCCCACTTTCCCTACCACTATTAAGCCCCAATCTTGAAGCCCTAATTCCTACCCCGATCCCAATCTTGAAGACCAAATTTTCCTACCCCAGTGCAGTCCCAATCCTGAAGCCCCACTTTCTCTGCCTCAATCCCAATCTTGAAGCCCCACCTTACCTACCCAAGACCCAATCTAAAGGCCTCACAACTCCCAGGCTACCCCAGTTTCAATATTAATGTCCCATCCTACCAAAACTGAATTACTCCTTGAAAATCTCAAACTACAGACTTCTAGCTTTTTTGTTTTGCAGCTTCGCGCAAAGAAAGTCACTGACTGAAAATCCCCTATTTGGCCAAAATTTTTCCCCGTCAGCACTGCTGACGAGACTGACAACTATTGGAAGGTAAGAACCTGGGAGGGGTATCATTACATGGAGGGGTGGGAGGGGGCCATACATCAGGGTCAAACCTGAGAGGGGTATCATTACATGGAGGGGGAGGGGGCCACATCAGGTCAAAACCTGGGAGGGGTATCATTACATGGAGGGTGGGGAGGGGCCACATCAGGGTCAAACCTGGGAGGGGTATCATTACATGGAGGGGTGGGAGGGGGCCACATCAGGGTCAAACCTGGAGGGGTATCATTACATGGAGGGGTGGGAGGGGCCACACATCAGGTCAAACCTGGGAGGGGTATCGTTATATGGAGGGGTGGGAGGGGGCCATACATCGGGGTCAAACCTGGGAGGGATATCATTACATGGAGGGGAGGGAGGGGGCCATACATCAGGGTCAAACCTGGGAGGGGTGTCATTACATGGAGGGGTGGGAGGGGGCCACACATCAGGGTCAAACCTGGGAGGGGTATCATTACATGGAGGGTGGGAGGGGCCACACATCAGGGTCAAACCTGGGAGGGGTATCGTTATATGGAGGGGTGGAGGGGGCCATACATCAGGGTCAAACCTGAGAGGGGTATCATTATATGGAGGGGTGGAGGGGCCATACATCAGGTCAAACCTGGGAGGGATATCATTACATGGAGGGGTGGGAGGGGCCACACATCAGGGTCAAACCTGGGAGGGGTATCATTACATGGAGGGGTGGGAGGGGCCACATCAGGGTCAAACCTGGGAGGGTATCATTACATGGAGGGGTGGGAGGGGGCCACACATCAGGGTCAAACCTGAGAGGGATATCATTACATGGAGGGGGGAGGGGCCACACATCAGGGTCAAACCTGGGAGGGGTATCATTATATAGAGGGGTGGGGGCCACACATCAGGGTCAAACCTAGGAGAGGTTTCATTACATGGAGGGGTGGGAGAGGGCCACACATCAGGGTCAAACCTAAGAGAGGTTTCATTACATGGAGGGGTGGGAGGGGGCCATACATCAGGGTCAAACCTGGGAGGGTATCAGATGTTATATGGAGGGGTGGGAGGGGGCCATACATCAGGGTCAAACCTGGAAAGATTTATAGAGTGCTTTATTCAGGAAAATAACACCTGCGTCATTGCAGGTTTGAAGCCTAGACCCTCGATAAGTCATTTGGGAGTACTCCGATCAGTTCAACTTCAATTCATGCGCTGAGGCCTGAATTTGAGTCTTGAGAGCAGAAACTGCTCTCAAATATTTAACCGCTCCAATGAAGAATAATGCTTCCTCAAAACCAAATCATGCCGCCTTACCCATTGTCGTCCTGCGGCAGTATGAAGTCGTCCTGTGGTCCCCTAACGGGGGGACGACACACTGGGGGCGGGTCTGACGACTTGAAGCTGGCCAGAACTGATGATATGTCCTTGACATGCTCAAACTCCACGTTGATCTGCTGTCTGACCTGCGTCCACTTCTGCTTCCGGTCTGCTTCGTTTATTGACGTCAAAATCTTCTGAATCTGAGGGAAATATGGGGAATTTGTAATTGACTTCCTCATATTAATTATTGTAATCATCTACGATTCATTAAATGTCAACTGCTTTGAGGGCGACTTCGACAAGATGAATGAGGACTTGCAGGGCATCGACTGGAACGGACTACAGAAGTCATGTTTACTAGAGGGTGATGATGATGGTGCAATGTTCATGGAACTCATAAGGCTAACCATCCTCCAAATTGCCTTACAACACTGCCCCAAAAAGTCGCAAACTAGCACCTCCAATACTGCCAAACCCAAGCCTAGGAACAGGAAGAAGCAGGTCCTCAAACGGAGGATGAGAAAACAGAAATGCAGACTCAGGGCCATTGAAGCCAGTGACCCCAACTCTCCTCTAATACAGCAAACCAGGGACAGTATCAGCCTTCTTTGCATCGATATCAGAGATGCAATCGACACTGAGTTCACTAGGAAGGAAGTAAAGGCTGTAACTGCAGTGAAGAAAACTAAAGTTTTTCTTCAGTTATGCTAAGAAGTTCTCGAAGCTGAAGAGCAATATTGGGCCGCTGAGGGATGATAACAACGAACTCCAGACAGACCCAAAGACAATGGCGGACATCCTTCAGAAGCAATATGTTTCGGTGTTTAGTGACCATCAAATCCCGACATACGCGACACAACAGAGAACCTCACTCCCCCAACGTGTAGTATCACCGACATGGATTTTACACTGGACGACATAGTAGAAGCCATTGACGAGATTGATGCCTACTCCTCCACATCCCACGAATGTATCCCCTGCATGTATACTCAAGGCATGTAAGCAATATCTCTGCATCCCCATTCACATGCTTTTGGGATCATTCTTTTTGCCAACGGAAAATACTCCAGCATGCTCAAAGAGCAATTTATAACTCCTATCCACAAAAAAGATAGTAAAGCTGACCCTCAAAACTATCGCCCAGTTTCCTTACATCACACATCATAAAGGTGTTTGAACGGGTTATAAGGAACAGGCTGGTTGACTACCTAGAAGGTCACTCCCTGATATCCAAGAAACAACATGGATTCCGAAAAGGGCGCAGCTGCCTCACCCAGCTTCTAGCTCACTACGACAACATAGTCCGGAACATGACCATGGGTATAGAAACAGACGTGATTTACCTGGATTTCTCCAAAAGCGTTTGACAAGGTCGATCACCGTTTACTTCTTGAAGAAGCTCCGGTTTTATGGCATAGGAGGTCGCCTCTACCAATGGATCAAGGACTTTCTTTCAGGCAGGAGACAGATTGTAACTGTTGATGGTCAACACTCTGTAGCTGAAGATGTTACCAGTGGAGTACCACAGGGGACTGTTCTGGGCCCCTTGCTTTTCCTCCTTGACGTGAATGACCTTGAAGAAGTCGTGGACTTTGCATCCTCTGCAAGTTTTGCTGACGATACTCGACTCACAGCACCGATCACCCAGGAGACTGAAATGACCCTCCTACAAAGCGATCTCAACAAGGTTGTGGACTGGTCGATACATAACAATATGGTCTTGCACGAGGGTAAGTTTGAGTACCTGTGTTACAGAGCAGGAGACCCAATTGGCTGGACGAACTACCATTTAGCACGTTCAACTACAACACTCCAGCGGGTTTTAGCCTTGATTCCAAGGATGTTGTGAAGGACTTGGGAGTTTTACTGTCTTCCAACTATCATTGGTCCACCCACATAAACTCGATGGTTGCTGGAGCTAGAAAACTGGCAGGATGGGCTCTTGGAGTACTTAGAGACCGAAGTACACCGGTGATGCTAACACTGTGGAAATCTCTCATTCGATGCAAGCTGAATACTGCAGCCCTTTGTGGCACCCCCACAAGCTGGGGACACCAAAGCTATAGAGGATGTACAACGCTTCTTCACAAGGCACATCTGTGGCCTAAAGGACATGAGTTACTGGGCACGGTTACAAGTCCTTGGATTACAATCACTTCAAAGAAGACGTGAGAGATTCATCACAATACACGTGTGGAAACTCCTTAACAACAAAGTACCCAATGACATCAATATGGAGTTCAGCTACAACGAAAGACTAGGCTGGAAAGCAAAACTACCTAAGCTACACGGGAGAGCAAAATCATCTGCTAAAACGCTGTATGACGCATCTTTTGCTGTGACGGGAGCAAAGTTATGGAATCTACTGCCCAAGGATGTAAACACAGTATCTGACGACTTGGATGCATTCAAAGTTCGCCTTGGTAACTTCCTCAAGACTTTCCCTGACCATCCTCCTGTAACTAGCTACACTGCAACTAACAACAACTCTGTATTGGATTGGTCAAGCCAGTCGGGTGGCCTTCGGAAGAAGTTGACGACCCTGTAGGATCCTACTAAACAGATCAATAAGGTTCAAAGGTAGGTAAAAAGTCAACAGATTATAGAGTGTCGAGTGAACGGCTAGTTAGTTTGAAATTTCTTAAAATTTCATCAATGAGTTTACAATGAGTTAATTTACAATGAGTTAATTGCTCGATTATTAACGACAGAAAATTAAAGAAGGTTACCTCCTGAAGTACGCCCTGATAGTAAACCATGGCAGTCTCGTAGTTACCTAGCAACGCATACTCTCGAGCTAGCTTACAATCCGAGTCGATCTGTGTGAAACTCATAGCTCAAGCAGTGTGAAGTTATACACAGGGAAAATATAGTCACACCATTGTTTAACTGACACCAGTTATCTTTGACACCAGTCTAATCTGGCTTCAAATTACTCTCACTACTTAGAGACTTACTGAAATTTACAGTTGGTAAACGTACAGAATGGTCTTAGGTCTTGTTAAATCTACATGGAAGCAAACACAAACAAAGCAAACAAACCAACCAAGCAGTACAACATGATTTCAGAATTCTAAGACATCATTAGTAAAACAAGCGGTAGTTTCATCAAAATATAAGTATTTTTAGAAATCACAAAATTTACGAGATTTACAAACTAAGATCCATATGAGAGCTAATTTCACCATTCCTTGAGCCCAAACAACGTACATACCTATTCATCGCAATGTAATTATCAAAAGCAATAAGTTAGACAAGTTATTTCCTATTTCATTGAGCTCTCCCATGCGCTCTAGTTATTGAATATTTTCAAGTTTCCATGAATTCTCTATATCAAGGTAGAGCCATGCATTGCCAATCACCTAAACATAGAACTATCATGGCGAATCAATCAATAAATTAGAAGCGCAATCCATAATATATGTATCACGTAACGTTCATGATAACCAAGAAAAAGCCCCAACTCCTGATATGGAATTGCTTTCATTTATTCTAGAACCGGAGCTCCAATCACTTAGCCTCCTCTGGTTGCGTATCTTTTGCAGCTTCCAGTAGATGTTCTGGCGTTTCTCTGAGGAGGAAGTCAAGTAGAATCAGCAGAAGTCAAATATGCAAATTTTTCACGTGCATGAGTCAATACTCAATAGGTCGGCGAGTAGGGTTCAAAAATACTTATTTCATTTTCAAACAAAGTCGTTGATGCATATGAAATATTGAAAAACAATCACAAATTAAACGCGTTGTATTAAGATCCCTCGAGGGAGATGTAATTGACGTCCCATACAGTTCTGGGGGGGGTCCACCGGCCAACGGCCAACGGCCAATTGGCCGAAATTGAAAATTTTTTAGACGGTTGGCCGTTTTTTTATTTTTGATATTTACGCTCTTTAGGGGGGTCCAATCAGAAAACTCCCAGAGAGAAAGTTGTTTGTAATAGTTCTAAGAACACATCTGAGTACATTTGAAGACACTAATATCGAAAAAATGTGATATTAAAGATAATTTAGCTCATTTTCGTACAGTCTAGTACTTTTAGCAACTCATGGACCAGGATCATCCTACTGTTAACATCTAAATAGGTTCACCAAGAGGTATTGAATATGTTCCAGTGGCCGGGAAAGTACTTGAGTGCTTGAAAAAAAATCTCCTTGCATGAGGGCTCCTTAATTCTGATGAAAGGGATTGCCAATTAATAAGACTGCGGCACAGAGTCCTGACATTGGACTATTGGAGCTAAAGTTGGCTTCCCAGAATTCTGTCAACCTCAAGGCCCTGCAACCAGTTCCAACCACTAATATCACCTTTCCACAACTTATATTACCTCCTTCAACACCAGTGCTCCCTTCAGCTTCACCTCCTGACTTCATTCTTCCACCATCCTTCTTTCCAGTACAGCCCTCTTTGCCCCAATTTAGCCCTGAAAGTGCCCCTGCCCATCTAGTCGCCCTGACTCAGTGCCTCACACTAAAGTACCATGGATTCCTCAGCCCTGTCCCGCCTTAGTACCTTGGCCTCCTCCTCAACTCCTCATGATCAGCCACTGCTCCTCAACTTCGTTCTGAGTCTTGTGCCCAGTCTCCTCCTCAGTATTTTCATCCTGTCTTGCAGCTCCTGGCCCTCGCCAATGGATTCCTTGTCCATCCCAATCGAGTGTTGCAGAAACCACCAACTTCCCCTCCTGCTGCACACAGATCTATCCCTCTACCTGGGTGCAAACCTTGGTGCCTAGACAAATCGCTTAGCCTGCACATCCTGGATATGATGGTGCATCTGGTCCCCATTCCCCAAGCTACAACAGATCCCTACCTTTACCAGATAGTTCCTCTATCTGTAGAGCAAAGCGGGGGATCAAACATCACAGTTCGAGGATTGCAGCGACATTTAACCCCCCCCTGGCATTGCACTCCTCGATGAATCAACACAGATCAAACGCAATAATCCGCAGCTTATTTAAGGTCTTTATGTGGGGTGAACCTCTCCTGAACCAAGATGTTCCGTGCCTACGCCCTACAGAGGAGACGTGATCAAGCCATCTGCCCTGGAAACAAGGAGGAACGAGAGGATCCAAATCCTCATCGGGAACTACTCCAGACCTACTGCTGACAGCTTCCTGACTATGACTACATGTCTTAAAGATCAAGTGTTAGGGGTGTATTGTCGGAGGGTCAAATGAATTGCATGCTGCACTACAAAAAGGCCTGAGCCAATCCTAGGAATCATTGCAAACCATAAGGCCTTAGTACTTGGACTGCATAAACTATTTAGGACTGCTAGGCAAGGGCTCGTGAATGACATCCCTAGGTCATATACATGCAGGGAGACAGTCAATAGAATCATATGTTTCATACATGAACAGAAAATAGTTCCAGACGTGGCAGGGAATCAGGGATAAGACAACATGACTATACTGCAATGGATTTTTAAGACTATAAGGGAAGAACCTTACAGGTGGGATGGTCTACACTTGAACTTATCAAGGGTTAATCTACATAATATCCTGGACCATTAACAACTTTCAAAAGTTGATTTTGGCAACATAAAACAGCATTATATAAACATATGGAGCTTGGGCCTTCTTCAAGCACAAGGGCTAATTTCAACTGTTTGAACAACCTTGATTGACACATTTGACACCCCCCACCGATCAAATTAGCAGGAAAATGCCAGTTATAGAAATTGTAACAACTTTTTCTCTCACAACTTTCAACTATAATGCTTCTGGACGAAACCAGGGATGAAAAAGGAAAAAAACGGCCAACCGGCCAACGGCCAATTGGCCGAAACACCGAATTTTTAAGACGGTTGGCCGTTGGCCGGTGGACCCCCCCCCCCAGTTCTAGTAGGTACCTGTAGTTGGGGAAGAGTTCCCAAGGGGTGTCCAGCTCGAACTTCCTGAACTCCTGAGCTACCTCCACGGGCTCGTACACTACACGACACAACTCGTTGTCATACCGAACCTATAGGGGAGGGACTAGGGAGTGGGAGGGAGTGGGTTAATCACAGCAATGAGACTAAGTCCCTCGGGGTTTCCAAATATTCTTCCCTCTGCATCTCGCGATAACCCTTAAAGCTCACCAGTAGCGTGCTGCGGTAAGCTTTTCAGTCATGGGTAAGCAATAAGCATAACAGCCATGGGTAAGCTTATCAGCCATGGGTAAGCTCTTCGGCAATCGGTAAGCATTTCAGCCATGGGTAAGCTTTTCAGCCATGGGTAAGCTTTTCAGCCATTGGTAAAACACTTAATTTCACTAACCTCGGTGTATCCTGAAAGAGGAAAGTCCTTCCTCTGGGGGTGTCCTTCGAAGCCGTAGTCAGTCAGGATACGACGCAGGTCAGGGTGTCCCGAGAAGAAAACCCCGTACATGTCCCATACCTGAGGGGGGAGGGAGGGGTTGAGAGGGGAGAAGACAAACAGAGAGAGGGTTTGAGAGGGGAGAAGCCAATCGAGGGAAGGGGCTAAGAGGGGAGAATATTCAACACGAAATAAATAAATATGGAGTATGCTATGAAACGTGTGTCTGATTATCTAATGCCCATTGCCAACCTCTCGCTCGCCCCAGTCTGCTGACTTGAATAACGCAGTGACGGAGTCCACTGGCGTCAACTCGTCTGTGTAGGTCTTCACGACACAACGAGCATTGTATCGGTGTGAGAGCAGACAGTACACCAACTCAAACCTGAGAGGGGGTTATGAGTTGAGTTTGAGAGCAGACAGTACACCAACTCAAACCTGAAATGGGGTGGTGAAAGCTTTACCGCATGCTGTGCGTCACTCCTCGTTTTGCCTGTGCGCACCGCTCGCGCTTTTCTCAGAAAAGTGCAAAACAGGCTTCTGCGGAGTGCGGTGACGCAGATTAGGTCCCCTGGCCCCATAACATGGGAAATGAATTTGAGGCAGAGGTTGCCACTATTTTTTTAGGGCACGAGTTACGTCAAACATCGGTCGAAGGTGGAGCTTGAAATGAAAACGACGCGAAAAAGTTTCTATGAGCAAGTTCTAAAAAGGTAGATTTAGACTGAAGCTCTCCGGTCATTGAATCACGAACCTGTATTCCCGGGAAGGCATATCCACTGCAGTGATTTCCATCAGAGCTTTGAACTGGGCGTTAGTGTGATCCCTGAGCATCCCCAATACTGGGACAACACCTGCAATCGAAAGAATTATTGCAAATAAAGGGGCATTCCTAGCACTGGGACGATTAAACTTGGGATTACGGATAGGAGCATCCCATATCGGCCCATATACAGTATACCAGAATTATTATCATCGGGATGAAAAATAGAGTACTGAATATAATGTAGCTACTTCCTGGCATGCTGAAGTGATTGTCAGGATACGTGCTTATTATCCCATTATCCCATTATAGGACCTGCAGTCCACAAAGTATAAATGGAAATCAGGTACTTCTGATACCGTACTAAAGATTCGACAGCTCGTACAACGAGTATGGGGTCAAGGCAAATGAGTCAAGACAAATGGTCTGTAGACTCTTAGATGGAAAGTCTGATCTCTACGTCTTTTAGCTAAAACCTAATATGTACAACTTTAAACTTTATCGTGTGCCCTTCTTAATGTAACAACGAAGGATAAGTGGGTACGAATTAAGTCATTATCACAGTTCAGGTTCGCCTACAGATGACGTGTTTTCCACTGTTTGTTTTACTGTTTTAGAACGGCAAGAATAATTGAACTTTGGGATCGTTCACATATTCACTAATAAAGTCATAAGCCAGAGGGAGGGAGGGGCTTTCCAAGTGATTCCGCTGCTTTCAAATGATTACGGGGGCTAAAAAATGCTTACCTTCTGGATGTATGAGGATCTCCAGTTCTTTAGTGCTGGTCATCCTTACATCCTGAATGTACTTGGGTAGGATGCTGGCGACGTATTGACCTGCAAAATGAGGTTATTTTTCACTTTTCTTTAATAGTAAACGATATTTGAAGTCATTTATCGAGCGTCGAAGAGAAGTGATAACCATTTTATTCCATCAATAATTGATTCAAATGGAACAGCGTCCAGCAACAAGTAAATACAAACAATGAAACGTACATTCAATGTTTTTGGTATAGGAAGTATCCTATGAACGAGTATGGACTATGGATGTACAAGAGGTTTCGAAAAGATCATGAAATGATGAAATCTTCTCCTTTTGAACCATTCAAACTCTCATTACGGCGATCGAACAAGCCCAATCTCGGAATCGATGCTGCAGCAAAAAAATCGCGCCAGCGTAGAAATTTTCGCAATTTACTCTGAAAAAATGAGAATCAACATGGTTGATGCTCTGAAAAATTTACTCCCAAAACGAACATGGTTGATACTCTGAAAATGAATTCTTACCGAATTTTTCAAGTTTCTCAACGTCAGGATACGCTGTGTCAATCTCAGCAACACCACCCTTCCTGATGAGAACATCTTTCGCTGCGTGGGTCTGAAATGATCCGAGTTTTTTACTTGAAGTGTTTGTTAATTGGGATGGATGAAAACAATACACGGGAAATTCAAATAATGCTGTTTTGAAAAGCAGAGTTTTAGCTAACCCGTAGGATCAAAATTCGTCGTGACATTGATCAAACAGCAAGCAAGTGAATAATTGTTCATTCACTTGTTTTTCATTGTTAATCGAGCAACAGGTAATAAAATTATATCTCTAGTCATCTAAAAAGGGGGAGGCAACAGCCTGTGTCGGCTTCCCCTGGCTACGTCCCTGAAAGATAATTTGGACGAGTTGAAATAAGATACCGGATTGCACATTTCCATTAAATTCATACCGTTTGAAAGTCGTTAACAGCATCAGACAGTGTCCTGACAGGGGTTCGTAGTAAGGGAAGAGAGGGTTGCGTTAGGGGAGCAGTGGGAGTGGCTAGAGTGGGAGTGGACCGAGGGAGTAGGAGTGCTCCCACACTTCTACACGAACTTCGGAGAGTGGTAGCACTCAGCATCCTTATACCATCGTTAGCTCAAATTTGAGAGGGAGTTGTTAAACAGAAGTCTAGACTTGGGTCTAGAGGGAAAGTTATTATAAAGCTACCCTTGAGTGGGGAACCAGTTCAATTATATGAAACTATAATTATATGAAACTATAAGTATAAGCATGAATGATAAAATATTAGTACCTTATGTACTTGTACATTATGCTTTATCATACCAGGAATCAGATAAAGATAAAAATGGCCCTACGATGATCATCATGTAGGTAAACTGTACTACGTCGAAACGACTGTAAAACATATCAGTAAATTACAGCGAGAAAATACTTTAAACAATCATGCATGACGTATGATTTGTCTTCAGTACTATTGTATTTTCGTGTGTCACGCTGAATAAAAAAGGAAAATAGAAATATATGATTCATCATAGGTATGATATATTCAACTTAGAAAAAACTCAAAGATTTGTATAATAATTGTAAAGTAAGATAGTAGCCGGAAATCGTGATCTACCTATCATATGACTCGTGACTATAGTAAAGATGTTATTATTTGTTAAACTCACAAATTTAGCCTCATACAAATTACAAAACCATATCACAGTTATATCAGGCAGCGGAGACGATGCTGATGAAAGAGTTCAAATAATCGTGCAATGATTCTCACGATCAAGATTACAATGTGTCTCCCGCATCAATGCGTTACTAATATACGCTTAGAGCATGGCTGGGAATGCGCTAATATAAATTATTGCACGAGGCGTAGACGAGTGCAATAATTTGTATTGTCGCACGAGGAGCAGGCCGAGTGCGACAATACCAAATTATTGCACGAGGCGAAGCCGAGTGCAATAATTTTATTAGCGTCATGACCATTTGCCATGCTCTTAGTGTATTAGCCAATGTGAGGAGTGCAATATTACTTATTATTGCACGCCTACAAGTACCCTCAAAATTGGCTAATAATAATTTAAACTGAATTCTCAAACTATACTCGTTGACGCCATCAAGAACATATTATATGTTAGGAATTGAGTACATATCATCATATTGACAGTGCAATGCTGCTCTACTTGAGGCTGTCCTGCACGTTCCGCCAGCCAAAAAAACCTCTTTTTACATGCCGCAGATACAATTCAAATATACCTCCTATTCCACCTAATCGATTATACAATGTCCCTGATTAGATAATTAACTAATTACACTGTCCCGGGTCCTCTATCCCGTGCTCGCCCACCCTCAGCAAGTTGCAGGGTGGTTTGTCTGGCCAGTACTCCGTACTTTCCCGGAGCTGAGCAGGGATACTCTTCTGGAACAATCCCACAGGGTCATTCTCGTAGAAGAAACTGAAGGGAGAGAGAGGTTTTACTTTGAACTGGTAGTAATGGGTTCAATCTAGATATAGAATAATTCTGTATTATGTGGAAGGAAACAAGAAATACTCAATACAAGAGATATACAAAGGGTTGAATCAACAGTATAATATTCTTTTCTAATTACATTGAAATATACGTCGAGACAAGGATCCACGAACTATTTCTAGGACTAGAAATCAATTTATCTATCTATTTAAGGGCTAAGCTACTTTGAATAAGTTAATCATTAACGATTATATACTTATCAAAAACTGCATTTGAATTATATGCTGTATTCGACGAACAATCGAGAATATATAATATAGATAATTGTTTCTAACCGTTCAAACTTGTCCAGGACTGCCTTATCGACGTCAATCCGATGGTCTCTGAGCCAATACCAGAGCTTCTCAGCACCATCGAAATCGTTATACCTGCACACGGTATACAGTCATAGATACAACATTACCATAGCAACGATATGGGGAACTAATGTGAAAATCATATGGGTAACTTTTCTGCTGGAATAATAAGAGTTGTACTATCAAAATATATCATATATTACGGGGTAGGTAAACTGCGGAACTGAGTTAGTGAGTCAGTGACGGAGATAAAGGAGGAGGAAAGATGGCAAAGGGTGTGCCGGGAGTTTAATAACTATTCAGGCATTGCAAGTTGGCAAAGTGTTTGATACCGCAGAATCCGTTTGTGAACGGTATTTGGTTCGAAGATATTACAGTACATACTTTTCGAGAAAACATGGACTAAATAAGGTAGGCTACCGATTATAGTGGGCAATAAGCACTCATAACTTGCATCAGTCATGTATTCGAATTTTAATGCCTCATGAGAGAGTCGAGAGTAGTCGAGAGGTCAACAGCTCATTTTCTGGCATGACTCAGAAACTTTACTTTGGTTCACAAGAACTCCAAGAAATTTTCCTCACCGGACGTAGTGATCTATGACGTCATGCCACCACTGAGCGTCAGGATACTGCTGAGGGATGGTGCTGTAGAAAGCATGGAGTCTCTCCGTCAGTACTTCCCTCTCAGCAATCTCCTCAGGGGTCTGTCTGTAGTGTAGTGCAGTCCCAAAGAACTTACCAACCTGAGGCAGTTAGAGATTCATATGGTATTCATGTAATTTAAAGTATACAAAAGACACAAAATTAGAAAATGTTTCATCAGACATCACATGGTCTGGTGACATCAAACAACGAATTTAAGAGGTCATCAAAAATAGAAAAATTATAAGAACCCTCTGACAACGTGGATTTTTAAAGTTTTCTTACGTATGCTTTCATCTTGAAATAAGGGTCAGCCACCCAAGCAAATGGATCGTTCTTGCTGGCAAGTCTATCAACAGGTGCCTTAGGCTCTGTTATCCCAAAATCCTCATTGAACTTCTGGTCCTCTGCCTCATCTACATCAGCTGGGTTAATGTAGACAGGTTTTGCTCTGATTCCACGAGACTGAATGCAGCTCAGACCAGTTGGTGTCACCAGCGTCCTACCTAGAGATCTTAACATCCTTCTCACATTTAATTGCTATTCCTCAGTTAGTTAATATTAATTCAAAATTAAAATTATGACTGTGGTAAAATAAAATGTAGGCATCCACAATTGAAACCAAAATTCACAGCAAAAATGGGGGGATTGTAGCCCAAAAAAAACCAAAAAAAACCAAGCCCAAGATCCCAAATTTGGGGTAGGGCTTGGTTTTTTGGTTTTTTCGGTTTTTGGTTTTTTGGTTTTTTGGTTTTTGGTTTTTTTGGGTTGGATTTTTTGAACTTTTAGGACGTTTCATACCAATGTGTTATTTGTGTTATTTACATGTTCTTATTGATACTCAATGGTTTTCAATAATTACAGATGGCTTAAATCACTATTTTGAGGACTTTATTAGCATTTGAGAAGCATTTTAAGAGCCCTGAGCAGTGCTTTTTGATAAGGTACAACGGAAAATCATGAGATAGCACGGGACATTGGTCCAACAGTGATTAGGAGGAACAGTAAAGGATCAAAAGGTGTCGAATCAGGCCATACTGGTCTGAACAAGAGCGCTCTGGCCACTCATTACCACGTAGGGGTTATTCAAGACCCGAGGGTCCTTTAAAAGGTCGTCCTTGGTTCACCAGGGGCCGGATGACGAAGGGCCAAGGATTCACCAAGCGTTACATCGCATCTCAGGGTGAGATAAGGCTTCATGAGGAGGTCAGACTAGTGTCACCAGAGGGCCAGAGAAGTGTTGCAGGGAGTCAGCTGGGAGTCACAAGGGGGCAAGAAAGGACCAACAAGGCACCAGGTGAAGGTCGCCAGATGAAGGTCGGCCAGTTGAGAGCAATTTAACATTCTTGCTTAAATTATGATTGACAAAGGTCAGCCACAATGATCACCAGAAGACCAGTTTGTAGGCACTTAGTCACCAAGCAATGATAAAGGCTTCATCAGTCAGGGTCAGTCAGCAAGGCTTGATTATTGATGTTCAGCATATCTTTCACGAGCTGTCAAAAAGTCATCTGTGTGGCAAAGGGACAGGCAAGTGCCACCAGCTTCTTGCGAGAGTCGACTTGTTGATGAAACGTGTCCTACTGTCCTGTGAAGTCGTAATTGAGCAATTAACACTGGGAGAAGTGAGTTTGAAAAGGATGCCGCCAAGGGTCTAGTCAGCCTCTGGTTCATGTAAGAGGGTATCGGGCCAGAAGATCACGTCAGAATCACCAGTGGGTTACTTGATCAGCTAAGAGTCAGCAGTGGGTCAGACCAGAAGTACCAGCTGGGTCATAAGGTAGGATCAGAAGACGCCAGTTATAGGTTAGGTAGGAACCGGAGACGCCAGTAGATCAAGTAGAATAGCAGTCACCAGTAGGTACGGTAGGATCAGAAGATGCCATTAGGTCAGGTAGGATCACGATGCCCAGGTAGGATCAGGAGACGCCAGCTGTAGGTCAGGTAGGATCATGAGACGCCAGTGGATCAGGTAGGGTCAGAATACGCCAGTAGGTCTGGTAGGATCAAGAGACATCAGTGCACAATTGCACATGTAGGATCAGGAGACATGAGCTATAGGTCAGGTAGGATCAGGAGACGCCAGTTATAGGTCAGGTAGGAACCGGAGACGCCAGTAGATCAAGTAGGATAGCAGACACCAGTAGGTAAGGTAGGGTCAGAAGATTCCATTAGGTCAGGTAGGATCACGATGCTCAGGTAGGATCAGGAGACGCCAGCTGTAGGTCAGGTAGGATCATGAGACGCCAGTCATAGGTCAGGTAGGATCAGGAGACGCCGATAGGTAAGGTGGGATCAGGAAAATAGGAGATGCCAGTACGTCAGGTAGGATTAGGAGGCTCAGGTAGGATCAGGAGACGCCAGTCTTCAATGGGTCAGATAGGATCAGTCCAGATGCCAGGAGGTCAGGTAGGATCAGGAGACGCCAGTGGATCAGGTAGGGTCAGAAGACGCCAGTAGGTCTGGTAGGATCAGGAGACATCAGTGCACAGTAAGTCAGGTAGGATCAGGAGACATGAGCTATAGGTCAGGTAGGATCAGGAGACGCCAATTATAGGTCAGGTAGGAACCGGAGACGCCAGTAGATCAAGTAGGATAGCAGACACCAGTAGGTAAGGTAGGGTCAGAAGATTCCATTAGGTCAGGTAGGATCACGATCCTCAGGTAGGGTCAGGAGACGTCAGCTGTATGTCAGGTAGGAACTGGAGACGCCAGTAGGCAAGGTAGGATCAGGACATGCCAATAGGTAAGGTAGTATCAGGAGATGCCAGTACGTCAGGCAGGATCAGGAGACACCAGTAGTTCAGGTAGGATCAGTCCAGAATATGCCAGTTGGTCAGGTAGGATCAGGAGACGCCAGTAGGTCAGGTAGGATCAGGAGACGCCAGATATAGGTCAGGTAGGGTCAGGAGACGTCAGTTATAGGTCAGATAGGATCAGGAGACGGCAGAAGATCAGGTAGGATCAGGAGATGCAAGTAGGTCAGGCAGGATCAGGAGAAGCTAGTAGGTCAGGTAGGATCAAGAGACGCCAATGGCTAAAACAGGAGTTACCTATTTGAGCTTTTAATTTAAGTTTTACTAGAGGGTCAGGCAAGAAGTACCAGCTGGGTCACAGGTAAGTGTCTGCTGTCACCTATGGTCAGGCAATGGTCGAAAGTATTAAAGTAGGTCAGGTAAGATTCGCAAGTAGGTCAGAGAAGATTAGTCAGTAGGTCAGATAAGAAGCGTCACTAGGCCAGGTAAGAGTCGCCAGTAGGCCAGATAAGATTCCTTATTAGGTCAGCTAAGGTTTTCAGTAGGCCAGGTGAGAGACGCTAGTAGGTCAAGTAGGAGGCGCCAGGAGATCAGGTAATGGGGAGTCACCAGTCATTGAGGAATTCAGGCAAAAGGCCTAACTTGGTCACAATTTGGGTCACAATTTGGTCAATTGATGAGTAATTGATTTATTCTCTTTTGACTCAATGGTACAGGAACAAAACTAAACGATGTGGTTCTTTAATGACAATCAATTTCGTCGTTCTACGACATCTTCAGGTCTCAAATTTGATTGTATAAAGTAGTGTTGTAAAGTTTTAAACTTTACAACACTACTTTATACAATCAAATTTGAGACCTGAAGATGTCGTAGAACGACGAAATTGATTGTCATTAAAGAACCACATCGTTTACATTTGTATCTGTACCATTGAGTCAAAAGAGAATTAATAAATTACTCATCAATTGTAATCATGCGACTCTTATTCAATGACCCGATCTGTGAAATCAGTATACAATTTGGTCAGGCAAGAATCGCTATCTGGAACGGGTAAAGGTCGCCAAAAAGCCAATAGGTCAGGCAAAAGTCATAATTCAGTCAGGCTAGAGAGAAAGAGGCCCTAGTTGGTCAGGTCAGAGTCAACAGTGAATTAGGCAAGAGTTGCAAAGCTGGACAGCACTCAACGTGTCAGCCAGGAGTCACAGCCGCTGAGGTTTGAGGTCCCATTGGATCAGGTCATAGTCACCAGTGAGTTAGGCAAAAGTTACAAGCTGGGTCTGGCATGGGTCACCAGTCACTGAGGCTAGAGTCACCAGTAAGTCAGCAAGAGACACCAGTTAGTCAGGCAATATTGTGCATTTTACTGTTAGGTGATACCTAAGCCCTTCAAGCTCTGAAATTGTGAAAATAGCCGTTTCTATTCACAAAATAAACTTTAAAAGCCACTGACTGTGAAAATTATGTTCAAAAACAACAGATTTTTATGTCAAAATTCATTGGAAAAAGCCCCAGAAATGACCAAAATGTAACCCAAAAAAACCTAAAAAAACCAAAAAAAACCAAAAAAAACCTAGCCCAAGAATCGAAAAATAGGGTAGGGCTTGGTTTTTTTTGGGCTACAATCCCCCCAAAAATATAAACAAGAAAATTATGAAATGTTGTCCACTCAAAAAAGGAACACTACATTGAACAGTGCCCGAGGTAATGACACATTTTATGGTCATATCATTTACATTTTAAATATTATATGAAACATAATTTACACAAATTCAATGATATTAGAATTAAAGAATATACATGAAATTATTAATAAATTATAAAAACAATTCAAACTTGAACTACCTACCTTATTTCTCAATGTTTTGCTTTCACAACATTATTGAAATGATTAACCTTTCTGGATAACTTAATAGACAGTGTTAATTAAGAACCACCTTTAGCAGAAACAAGTAAACAGACCCTTATTGCAATGACTATTATTACTTCTGGTGTAAGTCAAAACAAATACTCATGTTATCAAAACCTGTCCTAAACTAAGAACCTTTGAGAAAATCCATCATGGTATGTTTGAATAAAGAGTATAATAAAAATCAACTTAAAACCCACCCCCACTGAAAGGTCTGTCACCAGGTGGTAATGGAAGACCTGGACGTTTTGGTTGTTCTATTGCAATCAATCGTTTTTTGTACCACCTCTCTGGATTGTCATTCATTTCTTTGAACTTTTCATGCAATTCAAGTCTCAATTGCTCTTGATGAGGCGAAAGTTTTGTTAATGATTTGGGATCATTTCTACTGAAGAATTCCTCAAACTTATCTATAACATCTTGATCCATATTAACCCAAATATCATGTGCTGCAATCCACTTCCATATATCCCTAGCACCATCAACATCATTATATTTTGTATAGTGTTCAATTAGATCATTAAACCATTCTTGATCTGGCATTCTCTGAGGAATCTCTAAATAAAATTCCTCTAGGCGATACATTAGCTCATTTCTTTCAATAACCTCTGCTTCAGTTTTTATTTCAGGCACTTTACCACCCAGAAGAATAGCAAGCTGCAAATAAGAGTCACGAAATTAAAGAATTGAATAAGTCTAATGAACACAATTTCTTTTTCTTCACCCAAAGATGTGTAAATGTAAATTAGTGTTGTAATATTTCTTATAGAATAGAGATGGATAGGAGCAAGAACTATTCATTAAGTTAAAATGCTTGGAAAAATCTACAAAGGAAATGATATTTCAAACATAGATATTTTCAAACCTTGTGCTTCCATTTCCAGGTCTTTGACAACAAAAAGGACATGATTGGATTAACTGGACGCAGATAAACTTGGTCCCTAACTTCAAAATTAGAATCAAACAGAGTGTCCTTTTTCATGTCTGGATCATTACTTCCAACAAAACTCAAGTGTCTGGTTGTACAAATGTGTCTGTTTGAATATATCCTTCGACAAAGCATCCCTACTTCCCTAGAAAAGATAGTCCTAAATGCCTTTCAAAAATCTCATTAAAGCTGAAAATACAATCAATTGCAAATGTTGAAACCACATAATAACAACAACAATAATGAACAATTCATTGGTTATAATCAAATCAATGAATGCTTGGAAGATATAATTAGATTAGATTCAAGATTGAGATAAATGCAGTCATATCAAGTTTTAAACAAAACCAAAAGTTAGAAAATAAAATGAAAAACACTGTTTTCATGAAAACTATCTTCAAACTTCCACGTTTAACTGGATCTTCCAGCCACTAATGAGAATTGAATATTAAGATTAAGTACGGAGTTGGAGAAAAGTCTTGCAGATTGATGTCTTGAAGAAAGTTTTCTTTTTAATTCAAATAAGATTATATCTAAATAAATAAATAAATAAAAGGATTTTGCCAATTGGGCAACACGATTCAATGCACATCATTCTTCAAAACACTTAATCATTTGATTATGTACCTTGACATGGTACTCAGAATAAACATATTCAATCAACTGTCATCATTGAAAATATAGTCTACAGGGTAACACATAGCATGCTATCACCATCAGCTTAGATAACGATAAAAACATTTGAATAATTTAAATGAAACAAGGTGTGCAATTAACCCATACATGCAAATAATATACGCTTAGAGCATGGCTGGGAATGCGCTAATAGAAATTATTGCACGAGGCGTAGCCGAGTGCAATAATTTGTATTGTCGCACGAGGAGCAGGCCGAGTGCGACAATACCAAATTATTGCACGAGGCGAAGCCGAGTGCAATAATTTTATTAGCGTCATGACCATTTGCCATGCTCTTAGTGTATTAGCCAATGTGAGGAGTGCAATATTACTTATTATTGCACGCCTACAAGTACCCTCAAAATTGGCTAATATTCCATACATGCTATAAAAATGCTGTTGTACAATTATAAGAAATGACAATGATAAAAACCTCAATGAGAGTAAATATTTATGCCCTTTCGTTTTGCTATAAAAGGGTTATCAAGCAAAAATTTATTAAAAACCTCTTTATTGCGCAGGTAGTTAGGATTACCTAGATAACAAAACCTGCAATAATAAAAAAGGAGTGTTAACCATATCTCTAACTTAATATATTCAAATTTGAGAATGTTGTATTCCTAA
Organism: Beroe forskalii; assembly: GCA_011033025.1. NCBI lineage: Eukaryota > Metazoa > Ctenophora > Nuda > Beroida > Beroidae > Beroe > Beroe forskalii. The sequence continues at coordinate 65,230 of WFMF01000283.1, read as the reverse complement.
AGAAGAAATTTAAATGAACTTAAACTGTCAGTAGATTACTAGAATAGTGATGTATATTGTGAAGGGGTTGGGCTGCTTTAAAATAAAATAAATAAAATAAACAATTTTGATATTACATCAACAAATTTCACACAACTGTTTCTATGATTCACTAGGCATTAAACTGGATCTTCCAGACCACATTAAATATTTGTTTCACAGCATCAACGAATAGAGTAGAATAAAACATGAATTCTCTCAGCAATAAAAGACACTGCTATTATTTCTTGTCTTACGTTGTAGAACCTATTTTGCGCGCGAACAAACAGGGACACACATGCATAGCATGTGGCAAACATCGTACGCGACAAGTTGAATTGAAGTAGGTAAAAGCTGTTGACATGAAATATGTATTCTCCTGTTGGCCTGTTTCCGTTGCGCGGCGCCTCAGTGGGGATTAAGCGCGCGGTGGCGCGTACACACACACACCTAATGCGGGCTTAAACCGTTGACATTGACAGACCCTGGTGCTCGTGTGCGGCTGGCGTCAGCTAAGGCGATGAGAATCAGCGCCGCGCGCGCGGCGCTGATTCTCGAGAGCAGAGAGGGTCTGTCAACGCAGACAAGACAAACTTTAACAATTTACACATGATTTATGATATTGATTTAACGATGAATACTCATTACTCATACTTCCTAAGCCGCGCCCGCATCGGCATAGGTGTGCGTACGCATAGGTGTGCGTACGCGCGCCGCGCAACGCACTTGCTAAACACGTATATCCCTGTCTGCGTTGCGCGGCGCGCTTCCTCAGGGTAGCTCGGCGCCGCGCGTACGCACACCTATGCGGGCTTAGGAAGCAACGCACACAGGGATATACGTGTTTAGCAATACTCATACGATTAACTTAACTTTACAAATACTTGCCAGACGTTAAGCCTGGCCCCTCCGCGCGCACGCCCCGACTCACAGAAAAAATATGGGGCCGGGGCAGGCAACGTCTGGCAAACAAATACAAGCTTTTCAAACTGAATTACACCGAGAAATAGATACGACGAAATTGAATTTACTGTGGCATAAATTTATTCAAAAACACATGATATAAATATGATACAGGAATCACTCTTATAAATTGATTTCATTGAATCAATTTGATACCGAAATACTGAATACTGATAGTTTATTTGAATGGCATTGGCATAATGGCATCACATCTTGATCTAATTTCACACGACTGAGGATGAAGGACCCGAGGGCGAAAATTGAATAAAATTCTTTATTTTCTTTCAACTTTCGCTCTTACTCTCAGGTGCATTGTGCAATGAATCTGATGCCAATGGCCAATACCATTCAATTTCAAGTAATACCACTCAATTAATCAAGATGCTCATTGCTCGTTGTAAACAGCTACTTGAAAATATTCTATAGGCGACGGGAAGTCAGTTTACCCGCAGTAATTTCATGGCTTGACCAATCAACGGACAGTATTTTTTTAAATAGCTACTGGTACTGACTATGAAACAGGTTCGTTACTGCTAGTGCTTACAAACTATTAAAGATAAAAATAATTTACATTATTTATAAAGTTATAATTAAGATAGTATGTACATTATACATATATTTACATCTTTGATTAATACAAAATATAACAATCTTTGAAAAGCTCTGCTTGAATTTGAAAAAAAACTGTGAAGGTTCAAAATTATAACACACAAGGGTATTATGGTTGCTGTGGAAAACTTAAATAAATAACAATAACATCTGATTATGGTTTATCACACTTTCGTTTAAATTAATGCTTTAAGCACAGACAACGAAATCAATTAGTTCTATACATTACAAACAATTAATTATGACAATTAACGAATAATGATATCAACTACACTTATATAAAGAATATCAATATCGCTGAGACAGTAAAGAATGATTCTTTACGGACTCTTAGAGTCTAAAGTCTGTGGCAGTACTGAGTACGAAGGCAATGAATATGAAGGTATTATGAAAATCTTAGATTGCCAGAATCTCTGAATCCATACTAACAGGATTAAACATTTATTTATGAACTGTTGCTCCATCTTCAATAATACGGAATTTCTACAGCAATATACTTTTATTCATGAAATTGTTATCTAATATAGTTATCTAGAATGAAGTCACGTATTTTATAGTCGAAACATCTTCTGAACGGGACAATGAAGAGGTTTGTCACTCATCAGCAAAGAACTCGTCCACAATGAGACATATTTCCAACTTTTCAGGTCCTGCAAGTTTCTCCAATTTCCGCCTGAGAAGAGATTGTTTCCTTAAATTAAAGCTTATTCCCGATTAAAAGCGTTTATTACGAATAAGCGAACAAAACTTATACAGCTGACACACTTTTGTGAAAAATGGCTTCAAATCGCCATAGAGGTCTTGTACTTGACCAAAAAAGGTGAATCTAATCATAGACCATGCTGCTGACACCAGTGCAGTTTTGAAACCCCCAGTTTTGGGGTTTGAAACTCACAAGAAGGTTTGGTGGCTGTCATAGTTGTCCTCAAACTCTCGGCACATGTGTTGAACGTCCTGATACAACGCCAAGCCTGAAAAGTTTATTGCATGAAATGAAGAACTGAATTTTCGAAAGTTCAAAGGCGCATTATATAATCATCTGACAGTGGACATAGGTTAATTCTGTTCAATAGAAATACTAAAACAGGAAAAATATACTTTTATTTCAGTACTATCCATGCCGTATCGTAATCAAAACACTGTAAATCATTCAAAACACTGGAAATCAGTCGAAACTGTGTAAAATCAGTCAAAAAAGGGTCAAAACTGTGTCTGGATCACGGGACTCACCCAGAGTATCGATACAGAACTGTCTGAGAGCTGCGATGTTCCCCGCGCTGCGGGGGATCACGAAATCCTCCACAAACTCCTCCTCATCTTCTGAAATGGAGATGTTACATGTAGGGTTACAAGTGGGGTTATATAGGGGGTTAAAGGAGGGGTTACCAATGGGGTTGAATGTAGGGTTACATGTGGGTTTACATGAGGGGTTACACGTGGGGTTACAGGTGGGGTTACATGAGGGGTTACACGTGGGGTTACATGAGGGGTTTCATGTGGGGGTTAAAGGAGGGGTTACCTATGGGGTTAAAGGAGGGGTTACACATGGGGTAACTTGACGTGAGGTTACATGTGGGGTTACATGATGATTAAAGGAGGGGGTTACATGTGGGGTTATATATGGGGTTAAAGGAGGGGTTACATGTTGAATGTGGGGTTATACATGGGGTTACATGTGGGGTTACAGGTAAGGTTACACGTGGGGTTACACTAGATAGAAGTCAAACTCAGATGTATGATTGTTTAATCTGGAAATTCAATTCAATAATCAGACAAATATCCAATCAGAATACTTATCAACCTTGAATTTGTTTATCAGCTTACCTTCTTCGATGTTATCGAGAGCCACTTTAGCACTCTTCATGGCCATCTCGAACAGCTGCTCATCTTCCTCATCTGAATCGGCCTCATTCTCTCCTGCCCGGTCTAATTAACAAGAACTTAAAAGTTCTTCAGGAACTTACAGAGGGACAAGAACTTACAGGGGACGAGAATTTGCAGGTGACCATTAGGAACTCACAGGGGACAAGAACTTACAGGGGGACAAGAACTTTCGGAGTTTCGGGGGACAAGAACTTACGGGGGACAAGAACTTACTGGGGACAAGAACTTACAGGGACAAGAACTTACAGGGGGACAGAACTTACGGGGGACAGAACTTACAGGGGGACAACAACTAACGGGGCCACAGGGGGACAAGAACGCACAGGGGACAAGAACTTACAGGGGGACAAGGGCTTACAGGGGGACAGTAGGGGTACTTGAGCCTGCTGCTACTCAATCATCCGATGAAATGCCACTGAACCCACTGTGGGTTGATACCAAGTATTTTTACTATAATTAGATATCCCGCTTTCCCATGACAGAGGCCACGACTCAAGCACTATTCTAATTTATAATAACTTCCCAAGCTCACAATAACTTAAATTAAACTTGCTTCCAGGCAATTTCAACCACAAATTGACAGTGCCGATGGTACACGAGCAACTAGTACCCCCTCTCATTGGTCCGTCATTAACCTCGCTAAAGCGATTATTGGCTGAAAATTATGTCATCGTGATAGTTCATTATGGTAATTTAATGACGATATGTGGCCTACCCAATAGTCAGCCGTTACATTTACGCTATATTTTGCCAAGGTGGTGTTATCCAATTCATGATATATTGCGCAACGCAGCATCTCAAGTAATTAATCTATTGGATTAACCTGGGTTGCAGCAAACAGTCATCCTAGACCTATAAAATACTGATTCCCTGACTCTTCACAACTGCTTCATTGTGTTGCAAGTTCCCTGTAGCGCTTAGGGCCACAGCTTGATAGGTCATAGTGAAGCAGTGGACATTTTATTAGAATGCATCCACTATTATGCTAATCTCTCGCCTGGAACCGCCTCTTCTCACACTATAAATCACGCACTTCTCCAGTTCTTCTTACATAATTAATCACGCGCGTGTCCCCTCACGCGTGGCCCCTCACGCATGTCTACCTTCGCCGGGGAGGGTTATATCAGGGATGTCCTCCACGTTTTCGTAGTCCGGTATCTCGTCGTACTCCTCGAAGTCTGACGAGTAGTCCTCGTAATCGTCCTGCAAAGCTTCGTGTTAAATTCAATCTAGGGCTGTGTTCGAGGGATATACTGCGAAGCTTCGTGTTAAATTCAATCGAGGGCTGTGTTGGACTGTTGGAGGGATATACTAAATTTACTGATGGTGAGCTACGTTATTCAACTTTAAGTTGGGTTGATTCAGCTGAAACTTTGCAAGCCATAAATGGAAGATTTGTTCGCCATAGAGGTCTCATGGGTGGCCACTGTACCAATGATATTTGCCAGTTTTCGGTGGTTTCCTCTAAAATCAAAAAACCCCAATTTTCACTGCTATTATTTTCTTCTTATCTTATAATCTGCTCTGTTTCTAACCTCTGTAACTGGAGTATCATCGTCAGGAACGTCGTCAATATTTTCTGCGAAAAAAAAGTGAATTAAATCTGTTGCAGCTGAGATCACAATTCAGTATCATGACCATCTTCAAGTTCAAGGGGAATATGTAACCATGCAATTTGGTCAACTACGACTAATTAAGAATCTATATTTTCATGTTCTTGTAGCTAACGAGTGGGGTTTGTGCATTTACCAGGAATGTTTGGGAACTGGTTAAGTGGGACCTGGTCCAAATTCAGGTTCAGATTGTCGATATCCTCCACTTTATTGTCACCTCGATTATCCAGACAAGGGTCAGATTTCAATGTGTCCTGGAATTCCTCGTCCACAGAGAAACCAACCGTATCTGGAGGAATAGAATCAGGATTATACATAATCTTAACCTTGGCTATTAAGAATCATATGGGTCACAAGTTAGAGCTATTTCAAGGTGATTTCAGGTGTATTCAACTAACATTTAATAGCCTTGCAAGATCAATGGAACTTTCGGAAATTAATTTAAAACACCTTCCAGGGAAACTAATAAAATTAGCAGGAATGCCCGGCACCATCTAAATAACGATCTTAATCGTACCAGAATTAGGGTTGTGAGTGGCTTGATGTTCAGCAGCAGGGATACCCGTTCCTTCCAACTCCTCGGGAATGAATCCGTGGGTTTGGTCATCTGCCACCGACCAACCAACTTCCACCTTCGAATTGAACTGGGGTTCAAGCATCAGATATATGTATGAAAGTATTTAGGTGAAGGATTATTATTTTTTTCTTTTGAAAATAGTTTCAAGATTCACAAATTCATAAGCAAAATTATTTGAAGATTTTCTCACGTGCGCAAGTAGTAAGCTTGCTAGACGTTGAGTGAAATTTGGGTTCTTAAAGTTTCTCTCCAAATGAGAGAGAAACTTGAAGATTTCATTTAATAAAAATTTGGGTGGTTTATAGCCATATTGAGCGCATCAAAGATAACGGTTAAAAACTGATGAATTCGAAATCATAGGGGTATAAGACATAAGTATAACAATCATCATCATAATGTTTAAAGAGCAAATTTGAATGCGCTTGACTAGGCTGTTACAATCATATTGGTTAAAATGATCATGCTTAAAAAGCACCCAATTTGGTTTATAATGCAGATAATTTATTCGTTTGATTATATTGCAACCGTTGATGATAACATTATCACCCATGTTATGCGTCCTTGTTTGTTCTGCACAAAATAAGGTCCTGAGTTGCATGGTGTAACGTAGAGAACGGCTTTTGAATTTCCTGCATGACTGCCATTTGTATGAACGTGCAGATACTGATTTTACAGTACTGATTTTACGCCGCACCGTGCAACTCATGATGATAATCATTATTTTAACTCGCGACACAGCTGTGCAATGATAAGATCATGTTCTTTCTAACTCTAAGTGGTATCTTACTGTGTTGAACATCGCCAGTCTCCTCTGGGTTTTTGATTGATTGATAGATTGAAAACCCCGGAGGGGCACCACTAAGGGCTTTGAAACTTTTTAACAAAAGTTTTCTCTAAAAAGTTTTCTAAGATCATGATCCCCGCATACTCGTACCTGTCCAGGTAACAGCTCAGCATCGGCTCCTGCTCCTTTGATCCCAGAAAACGGTACGATGATAGTATCACTTCCTGAAACGCTCGATTGAATATATGCGATCAATGCAAATATTATGCTACTAGTCGACAGCTTGCTTTATCTTTTTAGCTGGAAACGTTTTGTAATGATACGAGAAACTTTCAAATCAGAGGCCTTTGCCTTTTGAATTTGAACATATCATAAGATCATTCAGTGATAGATTCAATCGTTTAACGTCCGGTAACCCTGGAACTCGATATAATGCAAAAAATATTCTCTAAACTTTCTTTGAAATGGGAAACCCCATGCTTACCGGAAGTACATATCTCGAGCGTATCGCCCACCACCGGCATTTTAACGAGTGCAGCAGGGGGAAGGAAGGGCATTTCCTCATTCTCCTCATCCTCATTCTCCTCCTCCTCATTCTCCTCTTCCTCATTCTCCTCCAGCACAGGTTCCATGGTGGGGGATTCAGTGTGGGATCTCTTGGGCGGAGATTCAGACTGCCGGGGGAACTCACCAGATTCTCTGTAGAATGGGATGAGTAAATTAGAAGGGGAAATGGGGAATTGTGGGAAATGAAGTGGAGAGAAAATGGGGGAAATAGGGGAGAGAAATGGAGAAAAAACGGTGAAATAGACAAATGGGGAAGAGGTAGAGGACGATACAATATAATCTTCAGTTCTATCAAATCTTATTTTAACCATCTTCGGTTACCATTTATCGTTCAATGAAACGTATATGAGGGTTCCAGCTTTAACATTAATAGTTTGAATTATACTATGATCCAATAATAGTATCAGGGCAAAGCTGATATCTAATTGAAGCCGAATGCCGATACTTTGGGGACCATTCCTCCAGTCGCGACGTGTCTTATAAATGAATATATCTATGTTCTATAATACGATAAACCGTCGTGATATAATGGTTGAGCTTGTAGCATTTAGCATTTAACAAATCTGGAACTTAGTAATACTGACAGGTTTTATTTGCTAACTTGTAGTTGTATATTTATATGAAATCAAAAGTATCCATGATTAAGGATCTTGACTTTGAAACAAATATAAACTTGGATCTGCAGATTTATATCTCAAAAAGTTCAAAGGATAATGGAAGCTAACATTTTCGTAAGAATGGGCCATGAGACAGGCTGTCAGGCTGATGAAAAATTCATTTAATTTTAACCATTAGATTTCATGAAATCGAAGGATCAAGCACCTTGAAGTGTACGATAGAGCAATGGAACCATTCTTCAAATTTAACGTGTTTAATTTTGATTTGGATTATTATTGAGAACATTGGGGATATAGAATCGCATGGATTTTGCTCGAGTTTTAATCACAGGTTATCTAGTTCTTGAATATCGAAAACGGGGGGATTTTATACCTTCAGTTAACCTTCATGGTTGAGGAAATCGATTTCAAGACACCAAGTTTCGATTATTGTTAGGTCTCCTCATAACCAAGCGATTCTATTAAATGTGATTTGGGAGCTGTAGTGGTATGGACTAATAGCTTCTTCGTGATATTTAATAACGAAATAATCAATTCTACTATGTGTTAGGAGTTTTATTGTCGGAACAATAAAGTTCTTGTCAGATGTTGTCGGAAATCGTCTGACAAGAACTTTAATCACAGGCTGCAAGTCTCTAAGATGATTGTGACAGTGCGTGATATGCGACCGTATAAGTAAACTTCATAGCAATCATATTATACAGACACACGCTCTTCTAACCTTGCATCTTGAGGTTGCTCCGTCGTAGGAGCCCCGTCAGTTTCAACACCAGCATCTGAGGCTGACGGCGCGTCCGTACTGACAACTTTCGTTGTTTTTGCAGCAACCACTTCTTCTGATTGCTCTGCATCAGGCTGCTTGGCAACACCTTTCGGTTGCTTGGCAACACCACTCGGTTGTTGCTCGCCAGATTCAACTGACTGCCTAGCAACCTCGAATTCAGGCGGCTGGGACGATATATCCCGAGTAACATTCATCGCTCTGCTCGGTTTCGGTATTCTGTAGAGAGGGGTGGAGGGCGGTTTGGCGTACGTCCTGCTGTCGACCACGTTGTTGGAGAAGTTGGGGGATGTTGATTTGGGGGGTGGGGGCGGGGGAGAGCCCCGCTGAGGGGGCGTGCCTGGCGGGGCGGCAGCCGGGGGCGGGGCTGCTCTGTCGTGACACGTTACCGTCGAGAAGTTGGAAATGAAGGAGGATTTGTCTTCGTTCAGATAGCTGGAAACAGTGGGTGGGGTTAGAAGGGTTGTGTGTTTTAGTCCCTAAGTCATGGAAATGAGGCTGAGGGTATGTTTGTCCCATAATTAAATGAAAGGATCCTGTTCTTTACAGGAAGGATAATAACACGAAAGAAATTGTGTGACACTGCGTAAGTGGCAGTATACCAACCAACCTTCTGGGTGATGCCAAGGGTTGCGGGTTGAGAGTCTGTGGTTGAGATGGTGGCTGAGTGGGTGGCTGTGGCTGAGGGGGGTCGCGAGGGGGAGACGGTTGAGAAGGGGACACAGGAGGGGGCTGCGCCACTGCCGAGGGGGGTTGCGGGGGCGGGTCCTCTCTCCGTATGGTTGGGGGACTGTAGCCTATCAGTGCACTGTGTTTTAGGATGGGAGGCAGGTCTTCGTTTGGTTTGAAGGGGTCTTGCAATCGCCCGCGAGGAACTGGTATTTACTAGTTTGTTAATTACCTTATTACAGGAAATATCGCCTACAGAAAAATGAGCCTACATGTCATTAAGCTACATGAAATTAAGCCCTTTTTTGAGGCCCTAGGGCTTAATTACATGTAGGCCTAATTTGATGCATTCTTAAATACATGCAGCCAAATTATCATTGTGGAGATATAAATTTCATGAGATAGAAATTTCTGCCTTGTAAGCTTGTATGCAAATAATTAAGACTTTACATGTTACGAATTAGGAATTTTTGGCTTTATTTGACACTTTGATAGTTTAAATTACTCTCCAATTACCACTTAACACAATTAATTACGATTGGGGAATTTTCAGAGACGATGATTACAATGACAAAACAACCTATAGAATAGATTATCACAGCATCATGAGAATCTTATCAGTTACATCAAATTAATGATCGAATATGTTTCCACAAAACACCACATAATAGCTGATTATCATAATGGCCTTGATTCTTGAAAACATTGGACGCTATGTAAATTTAGGTATGAAGGTTTGAAAGTATGATGGAGTGTCAAGAAGTGAGCTCCAAGATGTGTCTCTAGCATTATTGATAGTCTTGGCAATACCAGTGGCTTTCCATCCGACATCAATTCAAAGCTTATTAATCAATACTGAATAATGAATAATTTAACAAAAATCAATGTTTTCGAACTTATTATGTTCAAATTTGCTTGAAAAATTAGTCCTCATGAAATTAAGAATACATGTCATTAAGGTGCATGAAATTAAGCCCTTTTGAGACCTTAGGGCTTATATATGAACCATCCTGAACCTCTGTCTTCTTTAGAATACTTTTTAGGTTAAAAGCTTTTGAGGCAATCAACTTAAGAAATCATTGTAATCATTGTGTTCCTTTCAACAACTTGAAGCCCATAATCATGAACCATCGAACCAATTGTCTGGAATTCAGTTAAAATGAGACACAACTCATAGAAAACAGGAGAACTGGAAGTAAGATTCACTAGTTCCAAGGAACAGTCTAATAAGAAATTCCTTTTCTCAAGAAAGCTAATATAGTTTATTAACCCACCTGGTCGGTTACATGGCACCAGTTCGTCTGGTAACTTCTTAACTTCTTCCGCGTCCTGCGCTTCACTCTTCGTTTTCTTCTTCTTTTTCCGGGGGGTTCGTCCACCAACTGGAAAATCTTGATAGTAACTTTAGGAAATGGTATTGAAATAGTGAAAAAAACTTGTCAGCAACTTAGAATTAGAAGAGTGCATTTAATTACTTAATTAGTTAAATGATCGGTGCATTTAATTGCTAAATTAGTTAAATGATCGCCGGATTTCATTACTCTGAGTCAGCCCCGCTTGTCCAATGTCCAGTGAATATACCAAACGCTGCAGAGCCTCACTAACTTACTAACCGGTAACCTTTATACTACCTGTCGTATTAGCACCAGCGCCCGCTTTCTTGGTTTTCTTGACCACCTTCTTCTTGTTGTCAGCCCCGATGTTAACCACACTTGGACGAGCAGCCGTTCTCTTGTTCCTGTTGTTGCCTTCAGTCCGTTTCTCGGGGTGGGCAGATCTGAGAACGAACGTATTTTTCAGTTTTTAAACATTTACTATCAATTTTTTGGTTAATCGATCTGAATTGATCACATCAAGTCGTGCTCCAGTTGTTGCTTGCTCCTGCTATTCAGCAAATTGATAAGAATATAATCATCATAATCATGATATTGAGGAAGTTTGGGAAGAGATGATTATTTGAAAGGGTTATGCGAATGATAGCTTTAATGTATTACGTTAAATATTTTGAACAACCAAATTACTTTTCTTAATTTAAGCTCATTTAAGACAACGCTCTTCTTGATGTTTACCAAGACAAGAGATCAGGGGGGAAGTTTAAGAATGTGAGACATATTTAACTGTTTCATTGATGAGCAAAAGAGTGAGTTACTTATTCTACAGGTTCAAATTCAATCAGCATCTTATTTGCATTTTAAACTTGAATAACTTTTTAATAGCACCCTGCATCCAAAGCAAGGCTTTCTCCAAGGCTTTATGATTTTACTCTCATAAAGTCATAACTCGTAATTTGAAAATTTCTTGTATTTGGGCTACTTAGCCACCATTTCAAAAACCGATCAAGTTCTTTTTAAATTTTCCAGGATATTAATACTTTACTTGCTGAGTCACCTTAAATGTGTGCGACGATTTAACCAGAATGATCAAATGAGCAAACGGCAATATTGTCGCTTGTCGCTATTGTTAGAACTTGGAATTATCTGAGATGGTCTTGAAACGTTCGAGACATCCCAGCAACTTCAAAGAGAAAGTTACTATCAGTTACTTAACTATTCAAGTTCAGTTTGTAATGAATTACGATCGTCGGCGACACGAATACAATTTCATATTGCGCTGCATCAAAAAGAAATTGATATGCGATAATAGTCGTGTTTAATAACGATGGCACGTGCAAGCCCCATGAAGTTTGACAACTGTTTATTAAGTAGTTCACCCAGATCAAGTCCAGTCTCAGCCAATCAGCGCAAAGGGTTTGTACGGTACTGTGATATGATTGGTCGGGCCAAAAGTCACCACCGCACACATGTGTGGTTGAAAATTGGAAATTAGAACTCTCAGCCCTCGGTCATGTGATTCATCTGCGATCAAATCATCGATCACACAGCGTTATTTCGAGAGATCAAGGTGTTTTGAGTTGAAATAACATGCCATTGTGTGTTGTCTAATCTGGGGTTGTGTTGAGAAACACACTTTGTAGGCATACCAACATTTGACCCAATAGCTTTACAAATTTCTGCGCTAAAGTAGCTGATCTTATAAGTGAGCATACGTAAAAGTTCTCGAATGAGAGAATCTGCAGAGAATTTTACAACCACTTTCCAAACTTTCCATGTTATTTCAGAGCTGACACACCTTCTCGATTTCTGCAGATCTATTTAATGATCATTCTCCAGAAATCCTCAACGTGTCTGTAAAATAACCTTGTAACTGTCAAAAGTTTCGCATTGACGGGTATTCTAAATTGGCATGTCATATCCACCAACGCCTACTTACTGTTTCCTTATTCCTTTTAAGTCGGAACTCATTATTAAGGTACCGAATTTTAACCATTTCCGGCATCAGTGGTTTAGAGTTATGGTAAACTTGTGAGAACTAAGAAGGCAGTTGCGCGGTTCGATTTCCGTGTAGGTACGACAACGAGAACCAAATTTCTAACTTAAAATTAGAAATTTAGATTCTTACAAAAATATCAGACCAACAAAAAATTGCCTGATTTTAACGTAAAAGTTAATATTTTCTGGGGATGGCCGTGACTTACTGTCTTTCTGATTCTTTGTCTGTGATGTAGACTGAGAGTTGCTCCTTCACCTCCGGTAAGTTTAGTATCGCTGTAGCCCTGAGAGGGAGAAAGATTATACTCTTTTTTGAGGGAGTTGCTTAATTTAAATTCAAACTGATATGAATACTATAATCAAGTGATTTTCAACAGCTCCTGATTTTGAAATTATTATTTAAACGTTTTTTTTGACTTACTCCCTACCATGATATGTTTTCCTTTTTTACATTTTTCAAACGGGTTCAAATATGCTCTCGTGACTTCGTGTATATAATCATAATTTAAAAAATAGGCCATCATTTCGATGGCATATTTTACATATTGAACTAGGCTTAGACTCCTCGCGCTCACATGTGCATCTCAACGCTGTACGATAGTTATGAAGGTATTAAAGTGGCTATATTTCTCCAGAAAGTGGCTAAATTTAACCACAAAGGATACCGTTGAATCCTGAGGCATCCCGCATTATAAGCATACTTTACCACGTAACACAATACGAGGGAGCTCTTATGACGCAGCCCGTCGGAATTATGCTCTTAATGATAGACCCCACTAAGAGGCATCTTCGTGGAAACCTTATTGTTATACAATGGGTTTCCACGAAGATACCTTCAATTTAAAATGACAATAACTAAGTGTCTACAGAGGCTATTGAGAGTACGAGGGTACTTCTGATCCTTGACGGTAAGCTGTCAGATTTGTTCATCAAAAAGCCTGCGGGAACCATCTACGGTCTTTATTAATTTGTTAATCCCATAAATGTAGAACCCTTATTAAGCAAGAAGGACGTTAGGTAGCAGCTGAAAGCGTGACAAGAATAATTAAATATTTAGCACCGGCATTTTCATTGCTACTTAGTACTTTAGTAGGACAGTAGGTATGTTTATCGTTTATAGGTATGAACAGTAGAAGGCTTGGTAACTCTTGTTTTGTAACTTGAAAGACAGGATATTAGTAGGTTTATATAACAATCACGGCTTCCCCGTTCGTGATCCAACAGATTTGCCTCAAAGTTTATTGTGCCATTTGTTGTCAAGCATCTTGCTTGTTCACCAGAGCGCCTGCCAGAGTTTGACCTTTGATGGATGTAGTACAAAACAAAAAGAAAGTGGTGGTGTTCCCAAAGCCTGAGTGGCACTTTGGTGATGGTTAGCGTAGTGCATGGGGATTGATTAATATCCAGAGTCCAGACGCTCTAAAAATGGTCGGAGACCTTTTTTTCTTGAGTAAGTCGAACTATGAAATTAAAATAAGAGCAATAAGTCCACCAAAATGTTGTCTGACCATGATGTTATGCTATGAACCTGAGTTAGTTCTGAGAATTTTGCTCGCTTCCCATAGCCTCTCAAACTGCCCCATACTCCATAGCATAGGAAATGGGACTATAAACAGGAATTAAACCTGTATAATATTCAAACGAAGTCACTTCCTCCATAGCAGCATTGTGTAAAGTATAGACTGTAGCAGAGACTTCCTTGTCTAATGACAACACATACTGAAACTCGTTGAATGGACAATTTTCCTTCAACGACTTTCAGTATGTGGTTTCAGGTGAACGATTTCCCTCTTTTGACGCAACCAGTGTTTCGGGTTTCCAAGAAACGAACAATGAATCCCAAGTAACGCAAAGATTTTCTACCTTTTAATTTATTTTGCGCCACTTTTTCACAAGCCGGCATCTCTTTCCAAAACTTTCCTTTGAGCATTACCAACGATTTTTCCATTACATCCTCGAATTGTTTTCACGAGAGATTTTAATCTTAATACTTTAATATTTCAAGTATAAACCCCCTCATTTTTGATGCCACAACTGATGTTACCGCTCGGGTGCATCTTAGCTTGAGAGACGAGGGTGTTGCCCGAGGGTTGGTTCCATAAGGCATTACGTTTTAGCTGGATTATCATTTATAAAAACTACAAGGGAATCTGGAAAGTGGTTAAAGACATTAATCCACGAGAAATTCGTTATTTCGTCAGCCGTCCATAGAGAGTTAAAGAAATTTGGTTAGGAAATTTGGTTAACTCATTAAAAAAATGTGACAAGTGCATTTCTACGATAATAGAAATTTGGTTGAGTTTGAGTGTCTTGCCTTGGTGTTCAACCCGCTATTTATTGAATTTCTCTCTTGGCATCCTTGCGATTGGACAAATTGTTGCCTCATAAAAACCTAAAATTCTCATAATTTATTTTCTGTCGTAGCATCATTTCTTATTCCAACTTTCCAAACTTGGATGTTTCAACGTTTCAGCAGCGGACTAGCTCATATTCTTGACAAACCGGCTGCCGCATAGCATCGTGTTCATACTATATGGGGCAGCTTTTCATTTAAGACATGTTTTAGCATAATTCGAATATACATAATATTCAAGGGTGGTTTAGACACCCATATTTTGAAAGTTCAAATGGCATCCAGCTTTCTAGTTTTCTTGTTATTGGGCGTGGATTAAATTCCTCCAATGAGGGGGTGGATTCACACACTGAGACTCTGAACTGAGACTCACTTAGATCTCAGGGAAGGTACGGAACTATAGTTCCCACCCACAGTCCCTCATGGGCTAGGGAGGGGTATTATTTTCCTACACTGGGGGGGCTGGCTGGCCGCAATACTCGCAGATCTGTCCCCTGTTTTGGTAGTTGCTTGCTGATTGATCGGGCCAGGAACTTATACAACTTGTGCGGGTAAACTGACGTATATATGTCCTAGACTCAAAGCTTTTGACTTGACAAGTTTTATTCCTGATTCGTATTGGCGCGTACCATTACATCACGCGTCGCACTTCAATACCGATATCACGCGATGCAACAAATTCTATAACTGTGCAATCATGAAGTCGGGTCATTTCTTTCAGCGGCCATTAACTCTCTAGGAAGTTTTGACAATGAAGTTGTCAAATTTTGTCCTGGAAACCCAAACTTGGGTTTTTGAAGTATTTTCTTTTACTCTGTTCAGATATAACGTGAAATGCCAACACGATGAGGGCCCTCATCAATGCAAGATCATTCATCATATTCCTAAAACTAGCGTAAATCCCTGAAACTAACGTCGGTCGGGATTCTGGTGACTTTTGCAAACTCTTCTCGATCAGCATTTTCACAAGATTGGAGTAATCCGCTGGAATGTCCTCATAGCTACCCTTAACGATCTTGTAGCACAAACTGACCTGAAGATAGTTCAGATTTAACTATAGAATTGTACCATTGTAGTGGAAAGAAACGTGGGTTTTGATGTAAGATTACAATTTATCTATGAAATTTATCTTCTGTTCGTAAAAGCGACAAAACCCCATCAATTGGTTCCAATAAAAAATATGCGTCTGATTCTGTTGAACTCAGACTTACACACTCACCAAGTTAGACGCATTGAAGGCTGGTTTTTGCGCACACAACTCGTACAATAAACACCCAAGAGCCTGTAATAAAGCATGATCATTTTCGTGTTGTATCGTAGTCAAAAAGAATCACCCTAGAAATCAATTACCAACCTGGACCCCTCTTTTTAGGCGTATTCGAAATGTCCCGATTTAGTTTAGTAGTTTACGCCGCATAAAACCTTGGTGTTTCGCGGAGTGTTGCGTTTTTCAGCTTTTCTGTGCTTACAATACGGCGCGGCGGTTATTTACTTTTCATTGGTAAAGGATGATCGATCAAACTATGTTCGCGCCGTTGATTAATAAACTCAATATTCACGTGTCAAAAAACAGAAAGTTTGTAGCAATTAATAAGTTCGTGACTTTGACAGTTGTCGTGGTTATATAGGTAGTCTATTAGCAGTATTTATCCAGTATGTAGAGTTGACTGTGCAACGTCATTAACCTAACACTTTGAGCAATCATGATTGCGTCACTCAATTGTCGCCTATTCGTTTTTGTGCATATGGCAGCGATTGGTGTGGACTATTGAAGGAAATGAAGGTGAAACACGTTGTCACTTTTATAGTTTATTAATTTGATGTAAATATATAGCATGGGAACGTGCGTTGGCGAGGCAGTGGTTATAGTGGTTATATAGTATTTGCTTTTAAATAGTATCACTTTTTGGCAGTAAACATGTTGCGCAAGTTTTCATCGCAACAGATAGTTCCAATTTTGCTAACCATATTCGAAGTTATTAGCAGAAATCATGCTCGGAATCATTCGCCGAAATTTGAACTGACAGAGGTTGCAAAATCATACTCAAAAGCTTTCAAGAAGATCTTTCGATCTATGCAACATTCATCAAAACCAGTTTTTTTGAATTTGTTTTATGGCCACTTTTATTAAAACACTTTTCTTGGATCGTAAAAGATATCTATTTTCATATGATATTTATGCAAATATCATTATGAATGTTCTTGACAGATAACTGCAGCATTTCAAACTTTTGACAGCTATATAATTGATATTCAGCAAGTATTTTCTCTCTATTAAATGAGAATTTGTCACTTACAGTAATTGGATTTGAGAATTTCACAATTTGTACAGCTCATAACCACATGTCACCCAAATATCTGACTTAAAGTTGTACGACTCACCCAAATATCTGATTTGGAGTTGTAAGGTTTGTCCTGGCAGATTTCAGGACTCAGGTAGCAAGGTGTTCCCACGCACGTGCTTGCCATGTCAACAGTGTGTTCCAGCATCCGGGCAATGCCAAAGTCACCTGTATTATGGGAGAGAAGTGTGGATTTAGAAAAGCTTTCAAATGGTTGGAATGCGAAATTAAGATTGAATAAATATTCAAAGCATTTGAGTGCGTATCATTCAATTTAATCGGATTTTCAAAGAATGAGTATAGAACAGTTAATGATAAATTTCTACTGATTGGCGATTTTTAAAGTAATTGGAAAGTCCAACAATTGTTTGTTTAGCTTAAAAAACTGATAAGTAAGAAGATAGTAATTTAAAATTTTTCTGACTGTTCATAACGATTTGTGAGCCACAAAATCGTCATATCATTGAAACAGACCGAACATACCGATTTTGATCATGTTTGCTTTGGTCAAGAAAACGTTTTGTGTCTTGAGATCCCTGTGTAGTACGCGCTTCCCGTGTATGTACCGTAGAGCCATCGTTATTTGCACGAACCACTGAAAGGTGTCTTACGTGAGGTTCAATAGGTCAATGGTTTGTATGTAACGATGATTTAAGTTGGTGGGTGTTAAGTTTCGTGAAATTGTGTGATAAAATTGTTGAAAATACTCGTTTTGAATCAGTATATTTGAAGTTCCGCAATACGGTGTTGAATAAAACCCGTACACGGCTTATTCAACGTATCTTTGCTTATCAATAATGCAATTTCCGTCTCATCACTCATAACGTCATCACAGAAACAAAAGCACAAAAGTAAAAAGCTCGTGAGACAACAAAAATGCCTTTGTGACGAATAAAACATAATCGGAATTCGGGAACGAGATTCTTAAATCTTATCTTGTCCCATATTATGAGGCTTCATGAAACGCTAGAATTTAAATTTTATCCTTGTTATTTCATGTGAGAAATTGTCTCGTGATTTATACATTTATACATAATACAATGTACCCACTTTATACATGACGTGTACAATATACATAATCAGGAGTGATTTTCACATGCAATTGGATACTGTAAAATTAATAAATTCTCGTAAACAACGCGCAGTTCGCGCGCGCGTCATCGACTGATTGTCACCGCGGCCGACGCGATTTACCAATGCTAATGTGACAAATTGTGACATTATGTGGCAATTCAAGTTGACTGTCGAACACCAACTCAAGCTCAAATTTGCAACTCCGAATTTCTTAGCATGGCAGTTTAGAGGGAAGGGAGGATTGGACAAGAGTTCAGTAAAGATTGAGGATCAGTGACTGCTAAGATGGTGTGAAATCTAAATCTTGGCTGTATAATCACATTCGTCGCAATAGCAATGTCCTGTACGGAGCCCCTCAGTTTCGATTCCTTGTTTAACATGCCGTACAGCAAGGATCTACACTGAGTTCACCATGGTTAGCATATAGACACCCATTATTACTACGACGAAAGTTGGCTTTATACCCTCTGTCTATTGGAAATGTTTCCTTGCGTTTGACAATTGATGCTCACACAGTACTATTTAATTTCCAATTTGATGTTATATAAGCTAGTCTTTATGTGAGAGACGAGGCGGAAGAACCGACCATCAAGCACAGCTCACCGGACTACGGAATCAATCTAAATCTTGGCTGTATAATCACATTCGTCGCAATAGCAATGTCCTGTACGGAGCCCCTCAGTTTCGATTCCTTTAGACATTTATGCTTTTATGGTAATATTCAAGGTATTAACAATACAGAAGGTCATCTCAAAGAATCGCATCAATGTGTCATGGTTCAGAAGAAAACGTGCAACAATTGAGATAGTTAGATGTCTACAGTGAAGCACATTTGTTATTTCTACCGAACCATAAGCCAAGATTTACGAAACGAAAAGAAATCGATTATACGGAGAAAGGAGCTTTATCGCACCAACATGCCATCTGAGTTGGGGTACAAAACCCTGGTCTTTATAGCGCAATGACAGTCGTAAATGTCAATATTTTCAAATCCTTTCTTACTTCGATATGTCTTGCTTTTTCTGGATGATACAGATGAACTCGTTACTGGTTTTGTGCATTAGACAAGGTACGGATATTTTTTAACGGTGAAATGTGACGTGATTCAATTTTATTTAATGGACTAGCTTGAATAATTTCAGTATCGTATCAGCCTAACCAAGCCGAATCAGCCTAACCAAGGGCCCTGAAATTGTCTTGTTGAGTAAAGATTCATTGACCAATCAGTGCGTTCAGACAGTCAGCCCACAGGCACTGATTGGCCGATGTTGACGGAGAATGTATTGTAACGTGCTCCTATTTCACAGAGAAACGCATAAGGAACGTAGCTCACAAGGGGACTGCAACACAGATCGACGACGCCAGCTACGCAAACGGGGATCCAGCCTCCGCCAAACTGGCAGTAGACGGCAGAACATCAGGGGACTGGACTTGGAGGTCCCTAGCCATGACGCAAACTACAGGTCCAGCAGCTTGGTGGAAACTTACATTCCAGCAGTGGTACTTCATCGACAGTATCAAGGTTTATAACAGGGAGGACTGCTGTCAGCAAGCCATGGTGGGGGTGAAGGTGTATGTGGGGGTGAGCTGATGCCGGGAGAGGGAACCACGGCCATGCTCTGGTCTTGGAATGGGATCCGGAGGAGTGCGTGGAATGTGGAGGTCAGGGGTGGGAGTGGGGAGTACCCACTCACTCTCGCTGAGGTAGAGGTGTTTGCGATGGAGTCAAACCTGACGTTTTTCTACATCACAGAGGGCAGAGTGGAGTGGGGTGATGGTGGGCCAGGTGAGTGTGGCAGTGGACAATTACACCGTACAACCCGTGTGCGCCAGCACCACCAGAATGGTCACGGGAACCGAGATTTGCAAGTCGATGGGCTACGTGAGGGCCGTGGGCATCAATGGGAACCGTAGCATGGAAATGACATTGGCAGGCCCGCAAGACAGATACATCAACCACCTGACTTGCTCCTTCATTGCCAACCAGATGATATGCCACTATGATTTGGTGTCAGAGTGTAGTACTGGTGCACTGCAAATGAAGTGTAACTGTAGATCTACTGAGTACCGTTGGGATGGTGCTTGTTTAGACTGTCCAGATGGTGTTTTGAGTAATGAGAAGAGGAACAGATGCGTCTGTCCGTCAGGCACTTACTTCAACATTTCCCATGCTTCCTGTGACCTATGCAAACCGGGAACGTTTAAAAACGATTCTTCGGAATTCCTGTGTTTGGATTGCCCAGTGGGGACTAAATCTGAGGCTGGAGCCACTGCCTGTTTCTGTGCAGGTGGTTACCACCTGGAGTCTGGGAGGAGTTGTGAGCCATGTCCTGCAGGTAGTTACAGCTATGACAATGCTGACACCTGCCTGTTCTGTCCAGATAACAACACACTCTCAGGTCCCGCTCAAGGGTTCTGTTCGTGTAAGAGTGGGACAGTATTGGGACTTTAACACGAGCACCTGTGAAGTGTGTACAGGTGATACGTTCAGTACGTACAACAGTACGTCCTGTATGGAGTGTGAAGTTGGAAGAGGCAAAATACCTGGTGTCACGTGTTATTGTAAGGCTGGGTACCACTGGGATCATGACACTTGTTCTAAGTGTAAGGAGGGGTTCTTCAGTAGGGCAGGATCCTTGGAGTGCAAATCGTGTGAGAAACGGAACTGGACCGGGGCAATCAAACAATGCCCTAAGAGGGAGACGGAGCCGTTTACTGACAGTGACTTCTTCAAAGCTCTGATACTAGTCATTATAATTGTGGTGGGAATAATGGTTACCGCAACAGTGGCTCTGTGCTGGACTTTCAGGAAGACATTCTGTCACTTCTTCACAAACAGGGACTTCCAAACTGATGAAAACGCAACTGACGGCACAGAACCCATTCGCTTGTCAGTGCGATCTACGGAGTACTCTTGAAAACATAAATTCCCAATAGCTCTGCACAGCTCTCAAAGCCAGGTATTAACTTTTATAACGTGAAGCAACTTTTGACAATTAAATTCATGAGCGAACAGTTGCCGGACAAAATTACAAAGACTCAAATTGTTACATTATGTTTTAGCTGATATTCTGTTGCATTATATTTTGCTGCACATGTTGTCATATTTAAGCAAATTAACTTATACTAGCGACTAGTAAGTTATGGATACCCATGCTAAACACTAATGGTAAAATCAAAATATACTTAAGGTAATTCTAAGACTGAATGAGGCGAGTCAATGGATTATTGATGTGATTTAATGATTAAGGTAGTTAGTGATTTAGTGATTCAGGCAGCGATATCAGAGTTGAATATCGGGCCACTCACCTCCATTATCTGTCGTTCTGGGATGAGGTTTCCTTTTTGTCGGGAGGTCTTAACTCTCTCATAGAGAGATCCTCTGGCACAATAGTCCTGTAACAATGGTCAGGAGCATAAGAATGATTTCAACATTTCCAGGCTCTCGCTATGGTGCAGTGTAGGCACATGCACTGCTTAATCATAGAATGATATATGCACAAACCGCAAGGTTTTAGACACATAATCAGATCCTACAACATTCTGATGCCATACCCTTTAGAATATCAGTCAAGATATCAGTCAAGAATAGTAGTCAAGATATTAAAGATGTGCAAACAAAACTTGGCCATGATACAGTTATGAAAGTATGAATAATATAGCAAATAGCAATATGCCTGAATAGCTGAATGTAAATATATGCCTGTAATGCAAAAAGGCCCTCAAACATGCATGAAAACAGCGTACCTGTATGATGAAAAGGTTGTCTTGCTTCCTGTCAAAGAACGCTTCATGATAACGTACAACGTGGGGGTGATCTAGCTTTTGTAGAATCAGTACCTAAGAAAATGATATGATGGTAGTTGTACTGTGTGGCAATATTCATGCTATTAAAAATGCGGTTGAGAGATACGCAATTTATTGTTATCTTTGTTTGATAATCGTGAATTTTATTTGAATGCCATGGCTTCATAAGAATTAAATCTTATCGATGACTCTCGATACACGTCACTGTAATTTCATAAGTTCATTTCAATAATAAATTATCTTGAATCAATTATCTTGAATGAAACCTCTCGCAGAACGATATCTTTGCTCCTTGACTTCTTCCTCTTATCAAGGAAGATCTGTTTGAGAGCGTATGACTTGTGGTCCCTCTTTGACTTGCACAGGAAGACGTTTCCAGCACTTCCCTTCCCAATGTTCTGCAGCACATTGTACTTCTTGTCTACATCAAAGGAGGGATACGACATGATTTCATTGCTATGAGGAGATGGAAGGAAGTCAGTGATTTAGCATGGAGTGATGCATACTTACATGATATTTTGTTCATTCAAGGAAAAACTTTTGCGTATATTCATTACCTTAGATGTGTTAATTCATGTGTTATTTAACTTGGGTTCTGAAATTTTGGGAACTAGATCTTCTAAAATTGTCTTCTTAATCTTATCAAAGTGTTAGGGTAGATGTCGCGAAAAACTCGTTGAATACTTCAAAATGAGCATGAAATAGCCACGATATTAAATCACGGAATTGGTATCATTCAAACATCATTCAATTTTCACCTGAAACCCAGACAATGAAGCACTATGTTTTTAGCTCATAATGTCAGTCAAATAATCAATATTATTTATCATTTCCGAAAATCAATACTGTACAGTGTTAGATTTAACTTTAAGTCAGTAAAACAGTAAACAGTATCAAATAAAATGTCAGTCCCAACGAAAACAATAAGTCGAATGATAAAAGCTAATACAGGGTGTCTTTCGACGGAAGACTCAAAACACCCTTTTATAAATGGAGTGAAAATGAATTATGAATCAGTTAAAATGGGACCAAAGGTCAGATTTATCTAAAAATAACACCAGTTTGCAACCGCATTTTAGGTCAAAACTTTCAAAGATTTAATAAAGCTCACTGTTATCAGTTTATCAACATATCA
Organism: Beroe forskalii; assembly: GCA_011033025.1. NCBI lineage: Eukaryota > Metazoa > Ctenophora > Nuda > Beroida > Beroidae > Beroe > Beroe forskalii. The sequence goes on along the minus strand of WFMF01000283.1, from coordinate 42,108 downwards.
AATGTTTAGATTTATGTCACAGAAGTCTCCAAAAAGTTTATCAAGCCCTCAACCTACCAATCCCTTGCCTCCTTCAACAGACAGATCAAACCCCGACCTCCCTCATGGCATTCCCACCCTTCCATCCCTCTCTCTCTCCAAATCCATCAAGAAGATCCTCAACGACCACGAAATTGACGTCACCTTCTCCTCCAATACCTCCATTCGGAACCTCCTCAGCAAGACGAAGACTGCTCCACCCTCCAACCTGACGCCCAACACCATCTACGAGATCAGCTACCTCGACTGCCCCGCCAAGCACAACGGATAAACTTACCGCCATCTCTTCGACAGAATGATTGAACACAAACGATGCTACAGACTGAACAAGGCAGTTGATGACACAACGGAGAGAGTCAAGTCTGCTCTTGTTCTCCACTCCATCACTAGAGGATACTCCAACGCATGGAACGGCATCAAAATCCTCAAATCCATGCCACACCCTCCCTTGACACCACACAATCACTCATATCCAAACACCTCTCCATACTTCACTCTCAGCTGATGACGATAATCACAAGATTTTAGAAAGCTTTTGATTACAATTCTTTCGTATCAGTTATATCATTCAAACTTCAACCTCTTGAGCAGAACTGTAGCTTGGTCACTTTTCTGGCAGGCCACTGTATTTCTGATATGTCTATTTAAGTTACTTGAGCGATTGAAATCCTTTCCACAAGAATCACATTTATATGGTCTTTCCCCAGTGTGGGTGAACTTGTGACTTCTTAAAGTAGCTGGGTGATTGTATGCCTTGTCGCATACTTCACATTTGTATGGCTTTTCTCCAGTATGCATTATCTTGTGGACACTCAAGGTTCCTTGATTATTGAATGCCTTACCACATGAATCACATTTAAACGGCATTTCGCCAGTATGTAGTAGCTTATGAGTTTTTAAAGTATTTGGATATAGGAATTCCTTCCCACAAACATCGCATTTGAACTTTTTCTGTATGGCAGAATGTCTTTTCTTATGCTGTTTCAATTGAGATGGTCTTCTGTATGCTTTATCACATTCATCACATTTGTAAGAATGGATCAACTTGTGAATCTTTAAGGTATCGGCATGCTCGAATACCTTTCTACAAACTCCGCATCTGAATGTTTTTCTTTCATGTGTAATCTTGTGGCGTTTTAAATCACATGGAAAATGAAACAACTTCTCACAAACATCACATTTCAACCGTTTTTCTTCTCTATGTATTATTTTGTGAACTTTTAAATGGTCTGGTTTCTGGAATTTCATCTCACAATAATTACAATTGTATACTCGTACTTCAGGATGCATTATTTTGTGGACTTTTAAGTTACTTTTCTTCTTGAATATCTTCTTACAAACATCACATTCAAATGTTTTATCTTTAATTACATGCTTCTTTTGGTGAAGTTTCAATTTCTCAAGGCTCCTGAATGGCTCCCGGCAGATGTCACATTTGTGACAGGGTTTTTTCCTGGCATGTATGATTTTATGGCGTTCCACATTGCTTGAATAGTAAAAACCTTTCCCACAAATGTCGCATGAGCAGGGTTTTCTCCTGAGATGTATCACATTATGACGTTTTAGAGTACATAGATGCCTAAAAACCTTCCGACAAACTTTGCATTTGTAAGGTTTTCTTACAGCATGCCTGATGTTTTTGTGTTGTTTCAAAAGGCTTGCATAACAGAAAGATTCATCACAAACATCGCACTTGTGAAAAAGCTCTTCAGCAGTCGGTATCAATATACTTTCACCTGTGAGGATAGATATCATGAATCGATCAAAAGGTCTGAAGGTCTGTCACTCTGTCAAAAGAATGCACAAATTCCAACAAAATTCAATAAAAATCTTATCAAAACTTCACAATATTTAGCTGAACAACTGACAGAACATAATCATGCTTACTAGGAGTTAGTTGGGCTTCATCATACAGCATGCATGAAGGTTCATCAGTTGTTTCTAATCCCTCACTCTTTATAAAAATCTCTCCACATTCTTCTTTCAATCCATGGTAAGTATTAATATCCAACTCTGAGGTCAGCTCAGTTTTCACCACCAAAGATGAATTCCCGACCAAAGGTTTGTTTAAGTCTTCATATCTTTTGTGTTTAACTTGGTAATAACAAGGAAAATCACATTCAACTGGTTCATGCTTCACAATGTTTGTAGTAGAGGAGTTCAGTTGTCCTTCCCTCCTATTTGATCCTCTAACATTAGATCCATTTTAAACTATAGGCATTGAATTAAATTATCATTTATTCACTTTCATGTGAGACAGTGCAACATTTCATGTGCATTGGCATTTAATGCCAATGTTGTAAAACTGATAAGCATCGAAAATAAAGGAAAGCTGAATACAACTTTCTTTAATTCATAGAATGGGTTCTTAGTAATAATATGACGATTGACGATGCCTTTATTTCTTATTCTCACCTAAACTCAGTGCAATAAGTATTGGCCAACTATTTCACTAAATTGAATTTTAGGAACTTACCTGGGGTAGTATTTGAAGAACTATTTACTTGAAACTTTCAGTAAATGGAGTCTCACCTCAACAACACTCCATGCTCTGAAAGTTTAAAGTCAATAGGTGCTTCTGATACTTCCCCCGGTAAGTTTTTGAAAACGTCATGTTGTTGGCCAATATTTATTGCACCGAGTTTAATGACAGTATTTATGAAGTTCTAATCTACAGCAATGGGCGATGCAGGCATGGAAACTCGTGAACTCTATGACTTTTCTCTGGGAACGCTCTTAGTCATTATCAATGTGGTGGGGTGAGTCTATTCATTAATTATTTTAAATGTCGAGAAAATAAACTTTCGACTAAGTTCTGTACGAATAACCTATGGAATTGGTACTATTTGTGGCCTTACATCCCCTTATTTTCCGATATCAAGTCACAAAATTATAGTACATACAAAAGCACAACATTTAAGTTTCACTTGAAACTCAGCCAATGTATACCAAACTTAACTTAGACATATAATTTCAGAGTTGTTGCCAATGTTAAAGCTATTCTACAACTGCTAGTGTTACACAAACGGGTGAAGACAGTGACCCACTTCATGTATATAAACTTGGCTGTGGTGGACTTCATTCATTGTCTTTTTCCTAGTATGACGTCTACAGCGGGGCTTTTCAACGATCGGGATGTCAAATTTCTGGGCCAATTCACACTAGACCTTTCTGGATGGATGCTCAGGTACGGTAGCCAATCATCTGGTATCTTTTCTTCATAAATACTATTTTTTTATTAACTCAGTACTCCTTGCCCACACCCAACAAGACATGAAATCCTAAACTTGCCAACATCTGATAATCAAGTTAAATCCTTCCCCTCAGCACGTTGCCCATAGTTTCTCTCTACATCATCAGTATCATCTACCTAGCCCGGATGTGTGCCATCTACTGGACCCTCAACTACAGAACCATGTTCACTATTAGGAGGATGGGCGTAGTGGTAACTGTCTTCTGGATGGTGGCTGCTACTTACTCTGCTATACCGTTCTTCTGTGCAAAGCACTATAACTACATGAAGGAGGTGTCAATCATTACTTTCTCAGGTATTTAGGGGATTAAAATGGGGGTTCATGATGTCTGGCATTGAAATAAGAATATAATCAATACAGAAAATATGCCGTATTGATGAATAGACGTTGGATAAAAGGCTTTTTAGTGACTCCAAATTTTTGCCATCTCACGGCTTGTCAATTGTTTGTCACACAAAATTAAGATTGGCATTACTGTAATATCTTTGGATGAACATGTGGTATTTCAGTAACACAAGCCTATCTGAGTATATCCCGACTCCAAGAGATTTCTATCATAGTGATCACTGTTGTTATCATTGATTTGCCCATCGTGGTTGTTTGCTTCTGCAGTATCTTTTCTGTTTGGATTCTGAGGAAGGACGTTACTCGAACACATACAGGTGAGAATTCGCTGACCAGCATCAAATACTTATCTCGTGATGAAAAATGGGGCCATCAATAAGACCGATTAGTCAAAAATCTTCTTGAGAATACCTTCTTATGAAAGTATGACGTCAAGGCGTTATTTTTAAGTATCACCATGGATACCTAAGTTTTGATAATATCAACTGCTTGAATGTTAAGAAAAGGGTACATAATTAATTCCTTATCTTAATAAAGATAACTATTTTCAGAATCAACCAAGGTTTTGACACGAGAATCATTGAAGTTTCAAAGTGACATAGCCGGTGAGGAAGGGGATCAATGTATAAATTATTCCAGGGCGGGAATTTCGATTTTCGCCTCATCAGAAATTAGACTATCAAAAATGTCAACTTTGATAGCAAATGTAATCGATACTCTTTACTGTACTACAATTGAATGTAAATACCCATGATGTTCCCCTCACTTTCAGAGATACACATTACCGAGAAGGACATGGCTTCCTACACCATAATAAAACTCCTGCTCTGTTTCTGATTTGCTACCTCCCCGGATGCACCCTTCGCTTTATCTTCCTCATCCAGTTCCTAGCTCCCAACTCCATGGGAAATGTTCTGCCAACAACTGCTGCTGGAAGGGTCAGGTTCTTCTACATCTATACCATCCTAAACTTAGTGCTGATCAGTCTGAACTCCATGCTCAATCCCCTTCTTTTGATACCCAGTAAAACTCCAGTACAACATTCGGATAGGGTTAGGTATAGGTCACGGGTGCAGACGTCTAAAACCTGAATAGGTCAAGAGTAGTACAGCCTTATCTTACTAGAAACATCTAGAACAGGAATTATTCTTACATTGCATTTATACTTTCTAAGTAGGTATTGATATTGCTATTATATTTAAACTATTTTTGTCGCTGTTTTAAATTTCAATTCATGATATTTCATGCTTTACCAATATTTGGGAATTTAATATCAATTTAATTAATTGTGGGCGTGATTGCCTCTTTCCAACTGACTGGTATCATTTTGATTATCAGTAATCAGTTCGACAAATTTCTTGTTTAAATTATAATTTCAAGAAGGCACAGAATAACAGACATTTGCTGCCCAGGTAAGCCCCCCCAGTAATTGTAAAGTTAATATTTTGTAAATTTTACGACAGCCTCCAAGTCTGATACAACAAAAGCTTTATTAATTGCTCCTTCTACGTTCGTGACCATTTAGCCTGTTGGCTTTCAATCACACAATCCTTGCGCTTATTTCAAACTCATTGTTTTCTTTCAATAATTAGAATTTAGAGGTTGTCCATAAAGGACGTACGCAGATAGGGGAGGAAGGTTTGCCGAATGCGAAACTTTATGGACAAGGGGGAGGGAGGATGATAAAATGGGAAAGGATTTGTGGTTGATAGAGATTTATCTGGCTTGGTACATTATTTGCGATGGTAACTGGTTGTCATGGAAATTACAAGATACAGATTAAGAGTTAAATTTGCCATTCTCAACAACGTCCAGTCTTACAGTAATTACTAAATTATGTGAAGTGTGAACTGGCGAAAAACTGAAGGAAATTAAGTGCTAAATTTTCTGGAACATGTTTAATTTTCTATTCATTGTCTATTCATGATGATCATATGAAATTATTCTTCAAAAGCTTAAAGATCATCGTACTCGAAAGTCCATCCCTGCTTCTTGTTGTCATCCCCAATCATTTCCAGCACTCCTCTGGTGACACCCAGGTACTGATTTCGTCCTGTAGCGTCAGTGTTAGTGAGGGAACAGTCCAGGGGATTCCACACATTCGTCGAGTTGGAGTGGTTGATTGGATAGAAGTTCCCGTCAGGACCCAAAGACCTGCCTCCTGCATCGTTCATTATTTGTCGTGTCTGCCACATGAATCGGGTTGTCTTGTCCTGAATATGCTCGGGTCCAAACGAATACCCGTTGTTTTTCTTTGTGTTCGACATGGGTAGGCCTGTTTCTTCTGATATGAGATTCCATCTTCTTGAGATTCCAAGGTTAAAGCGCTGCGAGGGTGATGTCTTATTCATATCAGCAGTAGTGACCTTTGCAAGATTTACCCAGACTTTCTTTTTGAGGCGTATATTCTCGTATGAAATGTCAACTGATTTGCCAGATTCTGCATTGTGGATGTTGCAGTGAGTTAGATGCCAGTGGTCATTTGTTATATTTAATTTGTATTCAAAGTTCAGAGCAATGTCCCTTATGGTACCTGTGACTGGTTGCAGAGTGTTTTTCACCATGTGGTATTCTGGATGATCAAATGAGATAAATCTCCCGTAGCTGGTGTAAAATGGTGCTGCTTTTGTCTTTTCCACCGTTAGCAAGTTCAGCTGGTTTCCATTATTTTCTATTCCAATGTATTGACCAGAAACTTCATGCTTCAGATAGATAACCATTTGAGTCTTCTTGAATGCCTTCTGAGGACCGGTGGATTCTGCTCCAAAATCAGCAATTAGTTCATGTTTTCCGGTGGACAACTGTACAACCCCTTTGCAGGCAGAACCGATGAAAGCACATTTATTCTTTGAAGTTCCCCAATTCTTCGTATCTTTCGTTCCTATTCCATAAATCACCTTGTCAACAAAAGTCAATTCACTTTCATCAACTCCAGGTATCTCAGTGAAATAAGCGTTAGCCCTGTCGTAATCGTAAAGAACTATTGCATGGGTCGCTTTAGAAATCAGATGTCTTCCACAAACAGAGTCCCTGGGCGCCAAGAAACACCCAGTGCGGGCCTTTCCCCAATGTCTTCCGTAGCTATTCTGGACGATGAAAGAGTCGTTAGTGTACCCCACGATGGAGTTGATATGGTTGCATCCCTTTCCACACCTCTCCCCTGGAAGTCTATTGGCGTTATTGTAGCAGGTATTTACAGCCCCCCTCTGGAGTGCCCTCAGTGTTAATTCTTCAGACCTAGCTCCCCTGCTCCCAACCACAACAACGAACTGGTCTAGGAGTACGTTATAGTAGTCTCTAGGATGCCGGTTACCACACTCTTCATAGCAGAATTCTGGGTTCTTAACCCCATCTTTGTACATACATCCTCGTTTAACATACGGACTCTCCTGCTCTGAAACAATGAAACCTGTACTTCTGGCGTAGGAGTTCATGTTCATGGGCTGTCCTCCACCACATATCGTCTTCCTACAGTTCATGAAGTCCTGTATCGAGTAGGGGATGTAGTTCTCAGACAGAATAGCCACCCGTGATTCCAATTGCTGGACCCCTGCCACAGATGCACATGAACCACAGGTTGTACCTTGGTGAATCGGGTTATGGAGCCAGCCAGATTGCCGCCAATCCAGTTCTGTAGGAAGATCAGAGACATCACTCCCAACTTCGGTGCCTTCCTCATAGGCATCATCGGCATCAGCAGGTAGTATATTTGAGACATCCTCTTCCTCAATCAACAGTTCCATTCCATCAATGTACTCATCGTTAACTGCATTCTGAACAACGGTAAGAGCCCACGAGACCACGATTAGGGATATAACTCGCATAATGTGGAATTAAGAATTATATTCTCTTCGACTGACTGAAAACGTTGGCTTCCAATAGAAATGAAATATTAATTGTGAATAGCATCGTATTTATATGAATAACTTTGAGAACGAACCAGATGGTAAAACAGTTGAAATATGAAATAAATTTGCAGCAGCTGCGTGAAGTAGCTTGAATCACGTTCAATGTCAAGGAGTTTCTAATATTTGATCAACACCGGGGTGTGAGCTTTGAAGACCTACCAATATAAAGTGTCATTTAAATTCAATTTCTTTCTTGGCCAATATAAAAAATTTTTGAATTTCACTCCTTGTGATGACCAAACTCAAAACATTTTGAGGTTGATAACTTACCTTGAAACAATTGTTCCAGTAATTTCTATATCAGATAGGGTATAAAATTTGACCTCTATATTGAATTATTGGATATAAACTGAGAATCATTGGAGTATGACATCGAGGCAGTAGTCAGTTGTCAAACGTGACCGACAGCATAGCCTCTGTCCGTGACTGACAAAGTATGTCATGTTACGTGACTTATAGAAATAAATATCATTATAGTGTCAAAAGTTCAATAAAGACTAGCCCCAAAAATTTAGAGCTTAGACTTTTAACAATTGCCTATCTATGTATCAAAGTATCAATGCCTATGCAAATTAGTATGACTTTTTAGACCGTATCGAAACTATTTATCGGAACGACTGAACAAGGACACTAGCTCTGCTTCAAAATAGTAAATTATTTGATGTCTGATGGTTCTATCAAAAGAGTCGCTTTTAAAAAGCGGACTTTTTAGTCCGTATTTTGTCCGCTCTGTCCGGACAAAACAGACAGTGACACCCCTCTATCCTGTTATGGGCGAATATTAGTCGCATCACGAGGAATACATAAGGATCAGACACTTACGAGGATGCAGCATGAAACCGAGAAAGTCTTGCTGTGCAGTCACTTCAGAAAAATTATATTCAGACTCCAACAGTCCAACAATAGTGGTAGAGTACTACAGTATGGCCTTTCTCAACTCGTTCGGCTACCTATTAAAAGTGCCTTCAATCTTTTGACAAGTACAGTAGATTTTGTGTTCAAATTGCGGTGACAATCATAGAAATAATAAATACTTAAGTGAATGGAGATTAAATAAATCAAGAATATGACGTAAGTTTTCAAATAAAATAACAATTAAAGTGGTCACATTTTTACCATCGGTTGATTATTACTAAATGCTAATAAACAAAGAAGTAATACCATCCACAAATGTATTGAAATATTCATATCATTTTCACAAAAAAGAAATACCTTACCCTTACGTAAAATTTATCATGCACCAAGCAACATACATAATATATTAAGAAAAAAAACTATTAATATTTAACTTAATAGTAGACACAGTATGTAAGTAATAATCAGGCTAATAATCAGGCTCTAACCATTCCGTCCATATCTTATGCGATAAATTATCAACATGAAAATGTAGCCCGAGAGTTTTCTCGTAGTTCAAGAAGTTCAAGTCGTCAGATCGACCCTGACATGAGCCTATAGCAACGAAGTTTCTTATTTGGTTTCTACAACCATCGAAATAAGATTCAGTCGTCAGTATGATTCCTGGTAGCTCTATAGAAATGGAAATCAAATTTACGATAACTTCCAAATGTGATATGATAAGCTCAAAAGATTTAATTTCGAAATCCAAAAGAAATTCAAAAATAATCTAGGCCCACAAAAATTTCGCGTGCTTTTATCACATCATATTCTAATCATATCAGGGGCGTAGCCAGATTTCTGAAAAGGGGGCGGCGAGTTACACTCAAAACCTGTTTAATGTTTTATTTTGTTGGCTCAAGTCTCTCATTTTATCAAAATGAACAAAATTTTCATATCATCGTCCAAAAAGGGGCGGCCGCCTGTGTCGCCTCCCCCTGGCTACGCCCCTGAATCATATACCATTATAGAAGAATAGTCTCACTATCCAATTTAATATTTGAAACATGGTCAGACTTTCAGTGTTACGCAACATCTACCATAATTAGTTTGAGACTAACAATTGGTCTCGATTGAATGGAATCCATATAGAATTTACATGTTTACAAGGCTTACATTGGTTTACGTTCTTCTGAAAAGCACTGATGTTTAATATTTTGCAAATTAATTAGCGATAAGAGAAAGAGGCTCCATCAAGACGACCCAGGCAATTCGTTTCTAAAGCATCAATAAAGCAAACTATAGTTAGAATCATTGTTAGTCACCCCGCATCAATGAAAGCCTTAAAGACCAACCTACACTATTTTCACAAGTTAGATTAGAACACGTTTCATTTCTCTGTTCATCAAAGTCGTGAGTTGTTGGACGTCAGTGTTCGAAGAATTCCTCATAAGTGCGTCTTGAGAGTATTTTAAATTACTTCTCATAATATATGTTTCTTGAGAACTTCAATTTCTAGAGCTCAAACACTATTTCTTTCGCAAATTTTCGAAAATTTTTAAGTTAAATTGAAAGTGGACAAGTCTTACCAAACCGAATAGTACAGTGCAACTACAGTTATTTCATTCACTTGTTAAATTTTAACTTGAAAAAATATGGTTTTAATACCCAAATTATATAATAAAACCTATCGCAAGTCAATTATCTTCGGACAATGAACGTGATCGATAATGACTAATTTCATCTGATATCAGGTAAACTGCTACTGCACAGTAGAATAACGTATCTAACTTGTACACCCTTCTCAGGATGATCGTTATTTTAACTCTATTCTGCCTCCTCGAATTGGCGGTGACGCAGGAATGTTCAAAGAGGAGCTACTTTCAGATCAGCGGTAACGGAACTCCAACCTACACCATGGAAGGGGCCAAGTTCCAGTGTGAAAGCGACCCCGACTGTACCCAGATCGCGTGTGACGGTACACTGTGCTGGCTAGGAAACAAATCTTACCTGGACACCTCAAGCTGGATAACAGGCGGACCTCCTCCCATGCAACAATGTATTGGCAACCTTGCAGACCCCGAGCCCGACAACATCGCACTGCAGTGCACTTGGGAGTTAAAGTCGAAGGAAGAGGACGTTCTCCCGATAAACAAAGCCAAAGCAGCCTGCGAGGCAGCCGGGGCTACCTGTGGTGGAGTGAGATGTCGAGATGATAGCAACTGCAAGATGTTCGGATCGGTGGACGAACCAAACCTGAAGATCTGGTCCTCGTACTTCCCAGCCAGTGCTGTGTACGAGAGAAAGGACTGTTCTGGTAAATCCGTGGCTCCCGAACTGAAAACAGCTGATGTTGCCGCAGATAGTCTGAAGTGTGCCTGGAAGTTGGAGTGGCCCTCGGACGATGTGTCGCTAAACAAACGGGAGGCAGTGAACGCGTGTGACGCGGATATGAGCTGCATTGGATTACGGTGTGCTGGCTGGAGTGTTTGTTGGACCTTCACAGCAGGGCTTCCAGACAAACACAATGACATCTATTCCAAGAGCTGCTGAGTGAGACAGAGGAGTGACAAAGAAAAGTCGTCTAGTAATTCTGTAGAAGAAGGTAGAGTTTTGGTTTAATGATTGATCTAATTTTCCTGTTAAAGTATTTAGTTATTGAAAGATTAGGATATGAAAAAACCTCGATTTTCATTTGTTCACAGAATCAAATTAACTTCCTGAGTCAGTGCCACTGGCGACCGTTGACACTTGGAAGTTTACAATATGCAAGAAGGATAGGGCGATATGTAAATTGATTTCCTTTCAAGCTAAAGTCCTTTATCAGTATTCCAAAATCAAGGAGGGTTCTAAATTCAATTTCAATGACGCAACTGAACAGTTCTGGCACCATTTGACAATTATAACATCAAAATGATAATACGTATACCTACTTACCTAAAGTAGAAACATCATTGGTACATCTTTTAAAAGGCTACGGGGTACGGTTTAACTGTCCCTATTGCTAAAATGCAGTACGTGAGTGCCTGTATATGATACACTTTCTATCTAGAATCTATGATGATATGAAAAAGCCCCAACTCATGGCTAGATGGTCCGAATCCCAATCATCTAAAATTATGGACAGAGCATCACGAGAAATCATGAACGTTGGTCGAGGAAGTCTCGGATGAGTATATACCAGTCCTAATTTCATACTTTCCGCAGTTTCCAGAAGTACAATTCGGTAATACCACCTTCCACTTTTTAAATTCACCACAGCATGAGCATCACTTACCAGACAGCCAATAATCACAATCGAAATAGCTTTTTGTTGATAAAAGATAATAGGTACCAATTTTTCTGTGAAAAGAAGAATCAAAGAAAAATCAAAGAAATCAAATCAGCCAAACAAAATGTTCATATCTAAGAAGACATTAGAAAATTCGACAATCTTCTTGGAGGAAAGTTAGTCATCCTTTTTGTCAGATGGAGTCACCAAATCCTGAAAATTAGTAACTGTCACACAATGAATTAATGACGAGTTTCTAAATATCTCAATTTTAGTCAGAACCGTTGACTGAGTGAGTTGTCGATTCTGCTAGAAATAGAACCTTGTAAAGCGTGAATCACTATTATTAAATGCTTGCTCATGGCATTTGGCATCATTTTTCATTATCAGAGTAAAGATGCATTGCCAATCAGGGCGCTAGTTAACTATGAGTCTAATTGGCCAATACCTCCGTCATAAGCATAACACTACAATCAATTTTCGAAAATTGAGTAATGATATGTGAACAATTCAATGAATTGAAAATTGTGTAATGATGTGAACAATTTTCAATGAACTGAAAACAATTCAAGGAATGCAGCTAATTCAAGGAATGCAGCTTCAACCACCCACCTGGAGCCTCTGATGTTCAGTGAGAAGGCGATCGTATTCCAAGGTGAGGTTCTCACTCTGCTTCCTCATCGCATCCGCATCCGCCTTGCTCTGCTCGGCTTCTGTGAAATTTAATGGAGTCTATCAGAGTATCAGACTGAATTATTGGAATAAATGGCATGGCGTTATCATTTCACCAACGTACACCATGATAATGACGTAATTAAGACCTTATTTCAAGTGAATATGTGATAGATTAACGCCAAGATTGCCATTGAATCTAATAAGCTTATCTATACTTCTTGTATTAGTTATCCGCCGTACATGAGGTAACCAAGCACTGTCGCGCTCTAAAAGATGACATAATGACGTAACTGCATACTAATACGACATATTAATACGCGAAGTATTCACTTAATTATTCACTTAATGAGTCATGGGGGTCATGTGGGGATCATGTCATGACAGAGAACAGACCTCGTGGTGCCTGCTATTTTCTGAAATTCGGATGTGATGCATGGAGCCATGAATATGAATGATGCCTCCATATTGATTATGGAATGGCTACTTTCTTGTCTAAATCATACTGAAAGAACAATTTGTGAACATATGACTTGTGGCCCTTGTCATATGCATTTTTATTGATTGGTTAATGGTTTATAACAGATACTAGGTAGAAATGAATTCCCATACTTCTTTCAGCACTCTTGACCTTGTCCTTCAACTCCTCCAATTTCTTCACCTCTTCAAGAAGTTCCTCCTTTCCTTCAGTCAGCTACAAATTTAAACTAATTAAAATAAAAGTTCAGCTTAACGTGCTGAATTATGATCATCAACTATAATCAATTATAATGAATTATAATCATAAATTATATTCATCAACTGAATTCACAGAGCCTGTGGAAAAGGTGGTTAATAATTAACTTCTTGTGCTAGTTTGTAGTGGACTATCCACCACCTAGAGCCTTACAATTTATGTAACCAAGAAGGTATGGATATGGTAGGTAGTAATTCACTTTAGAGTCACGAATTGGATTTTTTGAGCTGCTAATCCCTTTGACTCCCAAATTGGTTTTAGAGCTGCCAATTCCTTTTGAGCTCCCAATCTGCCTTTAGAGCTGCCAATCTGCCTTGACTTTAAAAGAGCTGCCAATCTCCCTTTTGATGCCAATCTGCCTTTAGAGCTCCCAACTGTTTAAAAGAGCCCCAATCTCCCTTTTGGTTCCCAAAATCTGCCTTAAGAGTTTTGCTAAATTGCTTTAGAGCGGGAAATTCCCTTTAGAGCTGCCAATCTTTCCTTTAGAGCTGCTAATCTGCTTTTTAGAGTTAATCTCCCGGGCTCCCAATTTTGCCTTTAGAGCTGCCAATCTGCCTTTAGAGCTGCCAATCCCCTTTGGAGCTGCTAATCTGCCTTTAGAGCTCCCAATTTTGCCTTTAGAGCCCCAACCTGCCTTTAGAGCTCCCAATCTTTTAGCTGCTAATTTTTGCCTTTAGGTTAATCGGGGTTTTAGATGCCAATCTGCCTTTTAGAGCCCCAATCTGCCTGTTTTAGAGCGCTGTCTGCCTTTAGAGCTGCCAATCTGCCTTAACAATCTAGAGCTGCCAATCTGCCCAGAGCTGCCAATCTGCCTTTTAGAGCTGCTAATCTGCCTATAAGAGCGTTAACTGCCTTTAGAGCTGCCAATCTGCCTTTAGAGCTGCTAATCTGCCTTTAGAGCTGCCAATCTGCCCCTTTAGGGCGCTGCTAATCTGCCTTTAGGAGCTGCCAACTGCCTTTTGCTGCCAATCTGCCTTTAGAGCGTTAATCTTTAGAGCTGCCAATCTTAGAGCTAGCTGCTAATCTGCCTTTAGAGCTGCCAATCTGCCTTTAGAGCTGCCAATCTGCCTTTAGAGCTGCAATCTGCCTTTAGAGCTGCCAATCTGCCCCAGGCTGCTAATCTGCCTTTAGGCTGCTAATCTGCCTTTAAGAGCTGCTAATCTGCCTTTAGAGCTGCTAATCTGCCTTTAGAGCTGCTAATCTGCCTTCGACTCTGCCTTTAGAGCTGCCAATCTGCCTTTAGAGCTGCTAATCTGCCTTTTAGAGCTGCCGAAATCTGCCTTTAGGCTGCTAATCTGCGCTTTGGGCTGCTAATCTGCCTTTAGAGCTGCCAATCTGCCTTTAGAGCTGCCAATCTGCCTTTAGCCTTTCTTTGCCGCTAGAGCTGCTGATGCCTTTAGAGCTGCCAATCTGCCTTTCTTTCTTTAGAGCTGCCAATCTGCCTTTTGCGATGATTAATGCCGAGCTACCAATCTGCCTTTCGCAGGGTGCTCTCCTTTTGGTCTTGCCTTTTGGTCTTTAAATCATGCCCTTCGTTGAGTTTTCCCAGATTTGGCAGCTGCCCCCCCATCAGCCTGTTCGGTTTGACCCTATCAGCGCACAAATTTGTGATACTGGTGCTGACTGGGTCCAATGAACTTGCCGTCACGGCTAAATCTGCAAATGCCTGATTGCTCTACAGGGCCAGGTAAAAGTCTGGACCTGACCCCTCTCCAATAAAAAGGTAAAAGATACGGACTTGTCCTTTTGAACATATTTAGTATCATCAATTTTGAGTAGAAAAAAGTTGTCAAAGAAAAAAAATAATTAAAAAAGATTATGAAGGAGCAATTTCACAAAACTTGCATTTTTGGGCCTCTTTATGACAACGTAACAAACTATGACATGCGTAACAAACTTTATGAAATGCAAAATAGCTTTCATGATAAGACGTCTTGTTCTTTTATGTGTACGTGGATCACGGTCCAATTCCAAATACAATTGTAAAGACAATGAAAATTACGAAAGTGATTTTGAATTTGCCTGTTTCGTATCGAAACTTTGATTATTTCATGAGCTCTGTGAGCTCGTTTTTTCAAGAGAAGTATTTTTGATATTACATATTGCATTTTATCAGTTTTCATTGCATTTTATCAGTTTTCTCATTGCATTTTATCAGTTTTCACATTGCATTTTATCAGTTTTCTTCATTGCATTTTATCAGTTTTCTCATTGCATTTTATCAGTTTTCTCATTGCATTTTATCAGTTTTCTCATTGCATTTTATCAGTTTTCTCATTGCATTTTATCAGTTTTCTCATTGCATTTTATCAGTTTTCCCATTGCATTTTATCAGTTTTCTCATTGCATTTTATCAGTTTTCTCATTGCATTTTATCAGTTTTCATTGCATTTTATCAGTTTTCTCATTGCATTTTATCAGTTTTCTCATTGCATTTTATCAGTTTTCTCATTGCATTTTATCAGTTTTCGCATTGCATTTATCAGTTTTCTCATTGCATTTTATCAGTTTTTCTCATTACATTTTATCAGTTTTCACATTGCATTTTATCAGTTTTCTTGTGCGTGTTAAATTCAGTGCTCTGTTATCAGAACACAGTAACTCGCACTCAGCAACATTTCATTGTGCATCACCGTGCTTACAAGAATTGCACAAAATGGACTTTTCATTGGACAATCTGTACAAATTGGAAAAGACGTTGACTCTGTGTTCAGTGGTTTGTTTGGGGCTAAGTGGAGGAGATCACAAGACTGCAGTCATGAAGCTTGACAAGTCTCTGTCAACCCTTGTCTTATCAGCTGAGTGTGCTGGGAAAGAGTAAGGGCTAATAAGCAGATCAGCAGCTGTGTGCGTGGAAGGAATGAACAAGGAGTTGATTGAGATTCAGAACACTTCTCAGATCTAAACTCCAGGAGAGCCTGCTGAAGGTAACTCCGATCAGATTGTATCGCTGCAGACGACAGTGGAGAAGGAGATGAGAAGTTTCAGCGACGTGGGTGAAGCAGGGCTGCGACGAGAGGATCACGGCGACTCAGTAAAAGCTGCAGTCAGCAGTGATGGACGATGACAGGAGAACTGTGATGGTCTTCGGTCTCGAGAGAGATCCAATGAAGCTGTGCAGCAGAAGGTGGAAAGATGATCAGAATCAGCTGTAGTGACAGAAAGACCCTCTGTTAGCGATTGCTTCCGAGTTGGTACCGTTAGAGCAGGGGCTCAGCGCCCAGTGAAGGTGGTGTTCCAGAGCATGAAGGAGCAGCGATGGTATTGAGGAGTGCTAGGGAGACTACGGGACACTCGCTTCAGCAGGGTATTCATTTCTCCAGACAGAACGCGTGAGGAGCGAGAAGAAAGGAAGGGACTTGTGCGACAGATGAAGGAGAAAATCAGCAGCAATCCTGAGCAGTGCCATTATATCAGCAATGGTCAGGTGTGTAGCAGAGACAAGGTGGCAGTATCTACTCTCCCTGCAGCAGCAGCAGCTTCAACTCCTCTCCTCGGACCACATCGCACCCATCTCAGCCTCCTCAGTCGTCCTCAGACTACGCCACGGTCAACCCACGTTCAACATCAAACATTCGAATCGTAGCGACCTGCCTCGCGCCGGACGGGACTTGCTGCGAACCTCCGCCAAGTCCCCATCCCCATTTTAATGTTTGAGTGTGTTTTGCTTTCAGATTTTCAGGAGTGCTGATTTGATGTGTGAATAAGCTTTGAACTGTGGCAATAAGGCTGCACACTGTATTGCGAACACATGGCTTACAGCCATCCTCAATGTCAATGTGGTTTTTTAATGATTTTTATTGTCCTAATTATATTTACTTTCAAAGCCCTTATGGGTGCCCCACCGTGGGTTTTCAAACAAAAACATGTGCTATTGTAAATATTATAATGATATATATTATTTTCGTTTTCAAAAAAAAAAAAAAAAAAAAATTTTTGGGCCTCTCAGTCGCTTATTTTCTCCCAAGTCACTGTTAAAATCAGCAAACGTGTCTTGAACCAACTTAATTTTGTTTGTATACTCATTTTAAATCAATTTTGCCACTTTTGTCAACGATCAAATAGTGTATAAATGCTTTAAATCAATGATAAACCCTCATAAAATTCAATGTAAGCCTCTGTTTTTCTTGCTATAGTTTCACTCATCACAATCCATTTGCCACGTGATAATTTAGCTCACAAAGTGTCGTCTTAATGCTCCTTCATAAAATCCGACAAAATAATTTGGAAAATCCAAAATGACTTTTTTCTACTCACAATTGATAGTACTAATTATGTTCAAAAGGACAAGTCCGTATCTTTTACTGTTTTGGCTGGAGAGGGGGGGGGTCCAGACTTTTTACCCACCCTGTATATAGGGTCTGTACTCTATATTGCCGAGGTTTTTTCAATCACCAAGCGATCCAAATTTTCTAAATATTACAATTCGCAATATATTTCATTGTCATCTCATCAGATTCGTGAATGAGAAGTTCGGAGGAAGAGACTACCGTCGCGGCCCGCAGTACACCCAGAACATCCGGTACTCTAATGATATGATGAAGCCGGGAGGTGGGCACGGTGGAGTGAGGAACTATAGCACCAACCCACCTAACTTCTACAATCAGGTGGGTGTCGTGACAACACTATAACATGAGAACACTGTCATGGGAACACTGACATGACAACACAGTCATGGAGAAACTAACATGACAACAGTTGCATAGAACACTGTCATGACGACACTAAATGACACTCCAAGATGCCTCATTTCATTCATTGCCCCCATCCCCTCAAATTTACCCCCACCCCCTCAAATTAAACCCCCTCCCTCAGATGCCCCAGTTCAACCACATGAGCTACGGCCACGCCCCGTACATGGCTGGTAACAGCTACTCAGGGGGACCAGGTGGTAACTTCACCAACTCAGGGGGACCAGGTGGTAACTTCACCAACTCCAGGGAACACCACAACTCCGGACCAGGACGCATCACTCCTGCAGGTTTGGGCATGTCTGAGAGATGGTTGAAAAGGATACGATTTTTAATCAAGCTGGGGCATTGAAATGGAACTAAATATTTCATGTTAAAAGCTATGTTTTCCATGTTTGTGGAATGAGCCTCGTGACTCGTGAGTGAGATCGTTGAAAAGGTATATTCCCGCAGGAGCAGCGCCAGCTGGACAGTCCGGCTCGACCCCGCAGTCCCAAAGTGGGGCCCAGGGTGGAGGAGGGGCCGGCACCAACCAGCAACCCCTCATTCCGCCTGCCCTGATACCTGCCCAGCAGGCGCAGCAACAGCAACAGCAACAACCCCAGCAACCTCAGCAACAACCTCCCCAGCAGAGTTACATGCCCCCCTTCAATCAGGTACACCAGAGACTTAGGGCTGAGTGGTACTCAATCAGGTACTCCTGAGGGCTGAGTGGTACTCAATCAGGTACTCCTGAGGGCTGAGTGGTGGGTTAGGATAGAAGTAGTGCTGCCTCATTCTAGAAGGGCAGAAATAGTGCTGCCTCATTCCACAAGGGCAGAAATAGTGCTGCCTCATTCCAGAAGGGCAGAAATAGTGCTGCCTCATTCCACAAGGGCAGAAATAGTGCTGCCTCATTCCACAAGGGCAGAAATAGTGCTGCCTCATTCCACAAGGGCAGAAGTAGTGCTGCCTCATTCCACAAGGGCAGAAATAGTGCTGCCTCATTCCACAAGGGCAGAAGTAGTGCTGCCTCATTCTAGAAGGGCACAAATAGTGCTGCCTCATTCCACATGGGCAGAAATAGTGCTGCCTCATTCCACATGGGCAGAAATAGTGCTGCCTCATTCCACAAGGGCAGAAATAGTGCTGCCTCATTCCACAAGGGCAGAAATAGTGCTGCCTCATTCCACATGGATAGAAGTAGTGCTGCCTCATTCCAGAAGGGCAGAAATAATGCTGTCACAAGTTCTGTTTCTGCCGACATTTTATGTGCCTTTAGTAAGATGTACAAGGGCCGTTAATCGAATTATTGGGGGTGCGTTATTACGATTATGTCAAACGATAATGATTCACCTGAGGACACCATCCTATATTCATCTCGTGACAGTTTCTGTAGAGGCTTTACTTTCAGCTCGGCACCAGCGCTGCTAATGACGGAATAGCGGATATCACGAGCAGTCCGGTCCCTAACCCCTCTACCCCAGCTCCTGCACACTTCCCTCTATACGCCAGTAAGTAAAAATTACACTTCCCTCTATACGCCAGTAAGTAAAATTACACTTCCCTCTATACGCCAGTAAGTAATAATTACACTTCCCTCTATATGCCAGTAAGTAAAAATTACACTTCCCTCTATACGCCAGTAAGTAAAAATTACACTTCCCTCTATACGCCAGTAAGTAAAAAATTACTTCCTCTATACGCCAGTAAGTAAAAATTACACTTCCCTCTATACGCCAGTAAGTGAAAATTACACTTCCCTCTATACGCCAGTAAGTAAAAATTACACTTCCCTCTATACGCCAGTAAGTAAAAATTACACTTCCCTCTATACGCCAGTTAGTAAAAATTACACTTCCCTCTATACGCCAGTAAGTGCGATTATGAAGCTCAGAGATTGTTCCTTCCACCAATTTTTGACAAATTTCTAGACAATTCCCTTGTTCCCAATATACTTCTGCCTACGAAATTAAGCGCTCTTTTCAGGCTTATTCTTCTACAATCTACCAAATAAGCCTCTCTTCTTATCTCTTTTCTTATCTACGCCCAACGAAATATTGAAATCAGCTGTTAATTTCTCAGGTTCGAACGCAGCGGCTCTGTACAGCTCCCAATTCAATGCTCCCAACGCCTTCTCTCCGCGGAACTTCCAGAGTAATCCGGCACAGTTTGGACAGCAGCCAGAGCTTGCTGACAACATCGGAGCCAACCCTCAGAACCCAGGTACACGGAAAATATATGAAACTACTGACTGTGAAAATCTAATAAATATTCCTATAGCAGATTTTTTTTATCCAATTATACCAAGTCTATGCTTTGAAGCTACCTACTATTCCATTTCTTTCCGGAATTTCAATCTCAATATCTCAATATTATACCACTTACTAATAACTCGTAGTAATAACACTAACTTATTATAACTCTTTCTGATAACACTGACTAATAACACTTACTAATAACACTTACTAATAACTCTTACTAATAAAACTTCCTAATAACACTTACTAATAACACTTACTAATAACACTTACTAATAACACTTACTAATAACACTTACTAATAACACTTACTAATAACACTTACTAATAACACTTACTAACAACACTTACTAATAACACTTACTAATAACACTTACTAATAACACTTACTAATACCACTTACTAATAACACTTACTAATAACACTTACTAATAACACTTACTAATACCACTTACTTATAACACTTACTAATAACACTTACTAATAACACTTACTAATACCACTTACTAATAACACTTACTAATACCACTTCCTTATTATAACACTTACTAATACCACTTACTAATAACACTTACTAATAATAACACTTACTAATAACACTTACTAATAACACTTCCTTATTATAACACTTACTAATAACACTTACTAATAACACTTACTAATAACACATACTAATAACACTTACTAATACCACTTACTAATAACACTTACTAATAACACTTACTAATAACACTTACTAATAACACTTACTAATAACACTTACTAATAACACTTACTAATAACACTTACTAATAACACTTACTAATAACACTTCCTAATAACACTTACTAATAACACTTACTAATAACACTTACTAATAACACTTCCTAATAACACTTACTAATAACACTTACTAATAACACTTACTAATACCACTTACTAATAACACTTACTAATAACACTTACTGATAACACTTACTAATAACACTTACTAATACCACTTACTAATAACACTTACTAATACCACTTACTAATACCACTTACTAATAACACTTACTAATACCACTTACTAATACCACTTACTAATAACACTTACTAATAATAACACTTACTAATAACACTTACTAATAACACTTACTAATAACACTTACTAATAACACTTACTAATAACACTTACTAATAACACTTACTAATAACACTTACTAATAACACTTACTAATAACACTTACTAATACCACTTACTAATAACACTTACTAATAACACTTACTTATAACACTTACTAATAACACTTACTAATACCACTTACTGATAACACTTACTAATAACACTTACTAATAACACTTCCTAATGACACTTACTAATAACACTTACTAATACCACTTACTAATAACACTTACTAATAACACTTCCTTATTATAACACTTACTAATAACACTTACTAATAACACTTACTAATAACACTTACTAATAACACTTACTAATCCCGACAGCTGGAGTAATCCGTCCCTTCATGATCCCGGGATGGCAGCTAACCTGGCCGGTCTGGCAGCTACCAACATGACGGGAATACCCACCGCACCCACATCCTGGGGCCAGGCCTGGACCCAAGATGCTCAGTAGATACGTGGTAAAGTGGTGGAGTGGTAACTGTGGAGTGGTGGAGTGGTGTAACCATGGTAACCCTGGAGTGGTAACCGTGGAGTGGTAACCATGGTAACCCTGGAGTGGTAACCATGGAGTGGTGTAACCATGGTAACCCTGGAGTGGTAACCCTGGAGTGGTAACCGTGGAGTGGTAACCATGGTAACCCTGGAGTGGTAACCGTGGAGTGGTAACCCTGGAGTGGTAACCATGGAGTGGTGTAACCATGGAGTGGTGTAGCCATGGTAACCCTGGAGTGGTAACCATGGAGTGGTGTTTCCATGGTAACCCTGGAGTGGTAACCATGGTAACCCTGGAGTGGTAACCGTGGAGTGGTAACCATGGTAACTCTGCAGTGGTAACCATGGTAACCGTGGAGTTGTAACCATGGTAACCGTGGAGGTGTAGCCATGGTAACCGTGGAGTGGTGACCATGGTGTTTAAAAAGAGTGTTGTAAAACCCAGTAGTGTTGTCTCATGGTAATGGTGAACTAATGAACTATATAATCATGAACTGTATAATATATTAATTTACAAGTTATATGCATACTAATAGTACACTTACAAGGTGGCTTGGAAACAATAGTGGAACATCAAAAATGCTCTGTTGATGAAGTATATTACCCACACCCTGGCTTGACCAATCACAACGCAGTATCATCCTGTGCTCGCGTGCTGATTGGCCCAACTTCAACGTGCTGTTGATATACTATAAAACTGAGAAATTTTAATTTCATACTGTGTTCAGCATCAAAAACTTAACTGAAAATGAATTAGTGCCGAGCAAATTGTTTACGGTGGTTAATATCCGACGACAAAAATTTGTATAAATATATCCAATCTTCTAATATGACGAAAAGCCGAACACAGAAAGTTTAATTTTCACCATAACCAGCGCGTTGAAGTTCTGCTAGGAGTTTCCATGTCCACATTATTCTATGTGCATCGTATCCCGCCTGAAATGTTGCTAGTGTGGTGTTTTGCGTGTTTTTTTAGTTAATTGGGCTCTACTGTTTTCATATACATATTATCATCACCCTTATAATGAACAATGAACGTTATCCAATATTGATGGTGTATTAGCTTACCCACAGGTCCCTTCGACATTGACCAATCAGCGTGCGAGTTGACCGTAAACTCGCACGTTGATTGGCCGATCCTACGTGTATTGACTATTGGGTAAGCTTCAGTACACCACCCATGACCCATATCAATCAATACACGAACTCTCTATGTTACAAAGAATCTTTGATATGATATATATTTACTAAGCTTGCTAATCCTGCGCGTGTTATTCGGGGGACCATTATTTACACATTAAGTTCTGACCCCCTGGGGTGTTAAGCAACCCCCATGTTTCTACGGCAACCCCCATGTTGCTATAGCAACTCCTGTGTTTTGCTCTGCGTGGTTGTAGTTGCTCAGCAGCAATCGGGTTGCTATGAGCGAGTTTTTGTTGCCCCCCAGATAACTTCAACGAGAACCCTCGAGATCATGAAATGTATGTCTCTGGATCTGAGAGGAATTCAAACCATGTTTCTCCGTTGAATGCTGATCAAATTGGTTGATTTGAACTGGGTGGGTTTTCTCTCTGAGACTCGTAAAGACAATTGGGATTAATATGAAACATTATATGCCGTCCTATCTAGCTAATATGCAATTAGTCTACAAGTTATTATTACTTTATATTATTTAACGTTATGGTATTAACTTGGTTTTGTTTGAAAAAAAAGAGCGAGAATGTTATTTAAGCAATAAACTGCGTAATGTATTAAGTAATTTAAGCTTGTATTTGGTAGTTATCATGAAGCTACATTTTGTTTGTTTTTAGCAACTTGACGTACGTTTCATGAAACTAACCCGGAAAATGGTATGACCCACCTCCAATTTGCCGTGCGCAAGCAATCAGAGAATGAGAGTGACGTCATTAAATCCTGAATTAGAATGGGAAATGTTGGCGTCTTATCGCTGATTGGCTGCGTACGGCCGACAATTTGTATGTTGTGAAGTGTTATGAAAGTAAATGTTGTATGGTCATTGCTTTATCCTATGAAACAGCGATCGTGTTTGAAAAATCCATTGGCACTGATGACGTAACATTTTCAAAAAATATCGGAATTTTCATCATTCTTTTGATAAATAGAAGCAATGCTCATGCAACATGCTATATAATTCATGCTTAGTAATCTCCTTGCTTTTTATGGTACTGTTCAAGCGATTTTTATATGAAAACGCAAGTATATTTCTCCTGTTTGTATACACTCAATGTTGTTTACTCGATCAGTGGTCATGTTTATCTTGATTTTATTTGATATATATCTATCAATTATATAAATTCCGTGGTGTCTCGACTTTAAGAAGCGCGGCGCATTACGACGCGCAATGCACTTTTGCGGCGCGTTATAATACGCCGCGCGACTTAATCACAGTAATCGGGTGAAAGTTTTGATATATGATTGTGTTTTTGCAATCAAACGTATGATATGCGCATGAATATGGATGATTCTTAATTAAAGACATCAATTACGATCATCTTTTGATGGAATTAATTTTTCATACTTTATGGCATTTTTATATCATTGATTGTAGAACATTTAATCTTATGATATCAAAGAATATATTTGACATTCTGTTAATTGTAATATTGATTATACGAGAAGAGCGAATCAATTTGGTTACATATATACGAAATGAAGTATGTAAATCTACAATTATTGCAGATACTAAACTCTTGACTGTTCAAAAATGTGAATTTTGGAATATCTTTTAATAAATTCACATTTAACGTCTGTATAATGTAGTAATGGAATAATGTATGTGGTACATCTTGTTACATCTTGATATTGTGTAGTCTTGGGTGTAATATTTGATGTAGTGGAATACTTACTGTCCAAGAAGTTATATACTGCAAACAAAAACTCAGATATATATTTTTAAAAGGATGTAATTTGAGTTTTATAATTTCTTAATGGATATGTTAAGATATATATCTCCTAACACAAGACACTAACAATGAAATGTGTTGAGAAGTTAATAATTATATGACGTTAATTATTTGAAATGTTTTGTACCATCCTCCGTATGAATTAACGTTAGTGAAGAGAGTTAACTCCGTATGAATTAACGTTAGTGAAGAGAGTGTTAACTCAGAGTTATCTCTGTGATTCAATAAGCACGTGTCCGTTAAGAACTCGACACGGTTAATTGACATGACAAATTCCTGGTTAAAGACCCTTGTGAAGCGCGGTTTCAAAGCTTAATTCAATTGTTGAAAATATTCGATTTGTACATGTAGTATTAGTTAGAGGAAGTTCAGGCATCAGAGCTGATATTTTTGGGGACAAGATTTTGGGATATATGAATTGAACGAGGTGGCTTGCTCGTCTAGGCCCCCTCGTATCTCAAAATTGTGGTTACAAAAATATCAGGCCTGGCCCCACGCTTAAAGGAACTCTGGTGTATCTATGGTTCTCACTCACAAAATCATGCTGAATCTGACATAAATCCTCGTTCATTTTTGTGGGTGAAACGTAGTGTTATTAAAGGTCATAGTGCATAAACCTATGTATGTGGTCATGTTTATGATGCGAAGTTAATGTTTATCAAGTAGCGAGGCGGTAGGAGAATGCTTTAAAGTTATTTGGATGCTGGTAGTGAATTCAACTGTTTTATAAAATATAATGAGCTGTATAATGTACATATATAATTATTATTTATCGAAAGTAATACGATCATGCATTAATGTGACATCATCACGCTTTAGAATGGTGAATTGATGACGTCATTAGCACATCTTCGAAAAGTGATGACGTCATTATCATATCTTAGAATAGTGTGTTGATGACGTGGTTCTTATTTTTGGCGTGGTGCCGATATAAGATGACACTTGTCATATTATGTTTCTTTTTTAATAACGTGTCATGATCAGCTTAGGAAGTTTATTTAATAAAATATTATTTCCTATGTAATTAATTGATATCTTCAAATTTCTGTTGACTTTTCATTCATTTGATTCATTATTAATACTCAGATAGTTGATGAAGTTTAATGTTTATTTCATGAAAGCGTGGTTTAGACGTTGGAATTGACGAAAAAAGGGATCCGCGTATGTGCGGAGATGGCTCGATACGGAGTGCTCGATAACCTTACATACTAACACTTGCGCGCGCAACTCTTTTTAAAAACAGTAACTTACTGTATAAAAGAGTTGCGCGCGCAAGTGTTAGAATGTAATGTTCTCGAGCGATCTGCACACATACGCGATGCAATTGGCGTTGAAAGTCTGTCAAAAAATTCAATATATTTTCAAAATCTTGTTTCCCTTGGCAATTGTACACACTTGACTGAAACAATTTTTGTGGGAAAAAACATTCATTCTAGAAATTCGAAAACTTCAGCTAAAGTTCGGAGTCCCTAAAGCACGCTTTTAGAATTTAATGGCTTTCAACTTCAGTTAACAAAACATGCACCGAAAAGTGAAGAGCGAGATTTCATTGGATTTCGTAATTCGGTTTAGTAAAACTAGCTAAATAACACACGATTACGCATAGGTGCGACAGTTTGCGCATGGATCAATTGAATAAGCAGCGCAATTTACAACTTGTGATCTCATTTCTGTTGAATGAACAGTGAATCGTGCGTCTTAATCGATCCATGTGCAATGCACACATGTGCGCAACATATCTTTTGTATGTTATATTTGCTATGTGATATTGAACGAATTATATTCAGAACGATATCCTTAAATTAAAATGTTATTTTGTGATTTGCGCTCGGTTTGATATACAGCTCAATAATTTACCTTGCCTTGTATATTTTCTACAGTCGATAAAAGAGGGCCTTCCACGAAAAATAGATAGTTCCGGATGTCATGTCATCACTTCAAAACCACTGGTTTTTTCATGACCATAGTTTTGTCATGACAACTGTGTTTTTAATGACAACTGTCTTAATAATGACACCTGTACGTCTTAATGACAAGGGTGTTATTAATAAAATAATGAAACTTTCTACTTTTCGTGGGTGGCACCTTGCGTTTTATATATTCAGTTGAATTGTGTCATGGGTAGAACAATTTAAGCGACACTTTGTATTAGTTTACCCACACTATCTCTCAGCCAATCAGAGCGCAGTATCTTATAATACGTTGCGCTAATTGGTCAATTCTCAGTGTGGGTAAACAAATATGTTTCGTCGATACTAAAACACACGTTATATCGACGTTTGAGGGCAGGTTTTATGATGTTGCAAGGGAGGCTTTAATTTTCATACTTGCTTGAATTTAACTGAAAACGGGTGTGTTTGAAAATTCATAATCACGCGTTAATTAATAGGTGCAAGTTGATTTAAAATCAAAAAAAGGTTTTTTGTCGTGTCTGAAGTACCTTTTTTTTATAAAATGTGTTTTCGGGGAAATCATAAATCGAAGCTACTTTATTTTCATACAAAGACCCCCTCACGTCGGTGTATTATTTTCTTAGTGGACTGCTAACGTAATTTATTAGGAACTAATATGAATTTTATAATCATTAGATTCAATCAGTATTTGCCTATTTTCTGGCTATGTGACTTGTATATGAATATGATATGTTATCGCTATTTATTCATTGCCACCGGAGAGTCAATAACATTTTACCCTAAAATTCGTTTGATTCCTTCAGGAACACTGAACAGTCAAACAGGGAACACTGAACAGTCAGACATATCATTTTTCCTGTTATGCCTTGTCATCCAATCATATAAACACCGACGATTAATTGCTGCCCTTACGTATTATCAAAATGATTCCTCGCACTTTTTCAGCATCCCTCCAAAAATTGGGAATTTTCAGAAAAAAATGATCTCCGCTCGTGGCAGTGAGGCAACTTTCATATTGTATATGGTTGTATAGTTATTATGATAAGGTCAAATAACATTATATGTGTGTCTAATTGGTGAATAAGTATACTCATGTACTATCGTAATTAGTTGCATTTCTCTGATTATTGAGGCTGTCTGAGTCTGGTGTGAGATCTACGGGATATTCGATTCAAAGGGATGTTTGGTAATGATCGGTGACAGAGGTGTTACCACCTCGAGAAATGAGAATCATTCTGAAATTTCCGATCGCGCGGCGCAATAAACGTACGTGAATATACTGTTAAATCAGTATCACGTACGTATAAAGGGCGGTTTTGTGGAAATTTCAGACCCTGATCTCAGATGTGGCGACACCTCTATGACGGCGCATTGTAGTTGACCCATAGCACTTGATACTTCACCAATCAGAGCGCAGTACCATATAAATCCCTTGCGCTGATTGGGTAAAGTCTTCTTTGTCGATGAACTTACGTTGAGACTTATTTTAAATTTGATTTATAGATCATTTCGAGCGTGTTTCCATCGCATGAAAGTCGGTCTATACTTAGGTACTAAACTGCGGTTCGTAATGTTTGAAATGATTATAATATTACGAATATTATGCGACATTTAATATAGTTATTAGTCTCAGGCAGCCGAAATGATAACGAAATGTTTCCTAAATTATTTGAGAGTATTCTGAAATAGTGAAAATGGTATTTGATAACTTAAGTTTATATTATATAACCCTGCGAACAGTTGATAAGAAGCTTTGCTACGATGTAACTTATTCCCCCCCCCCCCCTTTAAACACCATATTCAAATTACTTATCTGTAAATCCCTTATCAGTAGATGCCTTATCAATAAATCTCTTATCAGTAGATGCCTTATCAGTAAATTTATTATCATTACATCACCTATCAGTGCATCCCTTATCAGTAAATTACTTATCTTTAATCCCATCCTTCTTTTTGAATTTGAATGTATTTCTTACCGAATAAGTTACAGCAAACCCGAATAACTGGGAAATCTCTGTATACAGAAATGTATTTGTACATATGCGGAAAATTGTACAAAGATGATACATTTGTACTTGAACGGAGAATTAAAAACGTGAGAGAATTAATAATTAAGCGGTGTGAAAAAATATTTTTTTGCAAATCAGTTAGTGAAAACGAACTGCGATGTCAGATGTGTTAGTCAAGAACGACACATTAAAAAGGCGGTAGGAGAGAGACGTAATGTTATCGTGATTTAGCATGATTTAATTAACCACGTCCGACCGCCTGAGTTCGTGGCATTTGATTATGTGTAGCCATGTTTGTACGCCAGAATCAGTAGTGTGTCGATATATTGATTAAATTTAAATAATGTGATAATTTGATAGAATAGTTTGGAAAGTTGGGTATATTTTAAGCTACTTAGAAGTAGCTTTATTATGGGACCTTTTGATCGATTTAGACAAAAGTTAGGTTGAAATTGCATTGAATTTTGCAGGAATCATATGATGGAATTTAGGGGTGTTGCCCAAAAGACGAATCGCTATGTGTACGCATACCACTGAAAGATAATAATACGCGCAATTAAATGTAGATTCTATACCCTTTTAGTTTTCGGAAGGGCTGTTATTATTTTCAAATTGTACTTCTTCCAATTTTGGGTGCCAAATTCGGAGATTTTTTAGAAAATTTCACGCTTCTGAATTGTTCTCTAAATTGTAAAAATGAAATATCTTCCGTAAGGCAGTCCCCATTGCGAACTTGCCACATTTGCGTATTTTTTGCGGTTGCACGGGGCGATTCATCAGAAGTTGGGCAATTTAAATAAGAAAAGGAAGAATGGCAGTTTTTGCCGAAGTCGTGATTTTCTGCTCCGGGCTATTTTTCACAGAATTGCTCTAAAAAGGAGACAGTGAGAAGCTTTTCCATCATGTGACAGCAAGCAGTGAGCAGAATAGGAGTGACTTTTCAATATGATATATTAGCTATGATTAAGTAATTATCATATGAAGACTGCACACGAAAAATAGGCGGTTATTAACGCATCTGATCTCAAGCGGAATTTCTCGATGAAATTTTCAAGGAATTTACTGATGCTTGCTACAGCTTCCCGTTTTTCGTGTGTGATGCGTAGTTTGGGGTATGTTGAAGATGAGTTGATCACTGACGTGAATATGTGAAAATATAACAACAGGCAACATGATGTGCGGAAAAGAGAGAAAGTGTTACTGAGACAATGTGTTTCTGGAAATCGTTTGAATTTAAATTGTTCAAAAATTATTGTTTTATTCGAGTCAGCGAATTTTTTAAAACACTTGAGTTGATGTCGCCAGATCTAACTGTGTACAACATGAATCAGTTTCGGACCGAAAATGCTGCGTGCAATATTTGACCATTTCACTTATAAAACCATTTGTGAATATCCAATCGATACCAAAATTTGCATGGATACACTATACAGTTTATGGCATAAGACAGCGTCTGTGAAATTTTGAAGCATTTTCATGCAAAAATGACCAGGTTAAAACAGGATTTAGTCAGTTTCGGTCCAAAACTGACTAAATTCTGTTATTACTTGGTCATTTTTGGATGAAAATGCTTCAAATTTTCACAGACGCTGTCTTATGCCACAATTGTCAGACGTTGTCTGACCCCTTCGGCGCGCGCGCGTCCGTCTGACAATGCCACAAAGTGTTTTTCCTTACATTACAAATTTTGGTATCGATTGCACAAATGGTTTTATGAGTGAAATGGTCAAAATTTGCGCGCAGCACTTTTGGTCCGTACTGATTCATGTTGTGCACAGTGAAGATGATACCGGCGCGCTTCCTGTTCTGAGGAAGCGCGACGATAACAGGGGTATACGTGTTTTATCAACGATAGAACCGACTAACCGAGGTAAGTTAGGTTGTTAACATACCCCGCGCGCGCAACTTACACAAAAACAAGTATACCCTTGTCTGACGCGCGAGGGGGTCAGGCAACGCCTGACAAGTATACCCCCTGTTCGCGCGCGCGGCGCGCTTCTACGAGACGCTTCCTAAGCCCGCATAGGTGTGTGTACGCGCGCGGCGCTTCCTTACGGAAGTGCGCCGCGCAACGCAAACAGGGATATACGTGTTTAGCAAACGAGACGCGTCTATTTCTTCTCACAGGAACTGGAAGCGAAATGGGGTGTACGTGTTACAAGCAATTCCTAAGCGAATGTCGTAGGATGTTACCCTACCCCCGCGCGCGGCGCAACGTTCCACATTTGGACGTCACTTTGCAACCTCGCCATCCAGTCAGAAGAAATAGACGGGGCAACGTCCGTCGAAAGCGAATGCGACTGTATGCTGTACTGTACTCCGACTCGCTTGGGCACAAGGGCTTACTATTTGCGAAGCGCAAAAGTGCTAAGGCTTCATCTAAAAAACAGATGCCTACGCTATTGTTAATGTTATTGTTATTTTTTTCTTTTTAACAAAAGCGCGCGTAAGCATCTGTTTTTTAGATGAAGCATGTTAATGAAGTTGACATTGGTTATGGTTGGAAAAACCTCAGAAAACGCAAACGGAGAACCACGATTAATAAAAGTAAAACAACAGTTTACAAAGGAAAATACGAACGAACGTTGAAAAATTTTCATGAATTTGACTTCATCACTCAATTTCAAAATCAAATAAAACTTTTGATTATTTCTCCACATCATATTGGCACAGCATTATCAAAGAATCAACGACAACGCCTGCCCAGCAAAGTTCCGCCGAATAAGTGTCCCGACTCTTTCATATTGGTACAGGAAATATCGCCTTCAGAAAAATGAGCCTACATGTCATTAAGCTACATGAAATTAAGCCCTTTTTGAGGCCCTAGGGCTTAATTACATGTAAGCCGAATTTAATGCATTCTTATATACATGCAGTCAAATTGTCATTGTGGAGATATGAATTTCATGAGATAGAAATTTTAGCCTTTTATGCGAATGATTAAGACTTTATATGTTACGAATTAGGAATTTTTGGCTTTATTTCTTCATTTTTTGATAATTTAAATTACTCTCCAATTACCACTTAACAAAATCAATCACAATTGGGGAATTTTCAGAGACGATAATTACTATGACAAAATAACCTATAGAATAAATTATCACAGCATCATGAGAATCTTATCAGGTACATCAAATCAATTATCGAATATTATGTTTCCACAAAACACCTCATAATAGCTGATAATCATAACGGCCTTGGAAACATTGCATGCTATGTAAATTCAGGTATGAAGGTTTGAAGATATGATGGAGTGTCAGAGTGAGCTCCACGATGTGTCTCTTGCATTATTGATAGTCTTGGAAATACCAGTGGCTTTCCATCCGGCATCAATTCAAAGCTTAATCAATACTGAATGATAAATAATTGAAAAACATCAATGATTTCGAACTTATTATGTTCAGATTTTCTTGAAAAATTAGTCCTCATGAAATTAAGAATACATGTCATTAAGGTGCATGAAATTAAGCCCATTTTGAGACCTTAGGGCTTAATTATATGTAAACTTAATTTCCTGTAATAAGGTACTTTAGAAGATTGAGCATTTTGCTGCGCGTAATTTTTCAATTTCATTTGAGCATTTTGCATGAAAGAAAATCTGCAAAAAGCATGATTAAAACACCGCGCAAAAAGAGTCAAGACACCACGGTAACATAAACAACAATTAAAGTACTGTTGTACATTAAGCCTAACAATTACAACAGCTTGTTGTATCATGATCTCATTATTTCTCTAGCATCAAGATTATGAATGATTACACAAAAGAAAATAAATATGGTTATGCTATTAGTATTAACACGTTTACATTATTAATATTACAAAGACAAAATTAAAATTACAGAATGATCAGTAATAATATCAGTTTAATTTGAACAAATTATCCTTTAAGTTAAGTTTAAGGAATGCTATTTAACTACGTAAATCTAATTTGATGCTTCAATCTATGCGACCTATAGATACAGTGAAATGATTTTGAACCATGTAGATGATTAAAAATGAAATTAACTTTGTCCAGATGCATGTTTTCTTGTTCTAATAGTAATAGTATACGCAAGCGATTTTTCGAATAAATCAAACGAATTTCCTAATTTTACTTCTATTTCTAAAAGACTAAAATTATTTAAATCTTAAAGTTACTACTTTTTACGATTGAGTTTCAAATACATCTTGATATGTTTCTGAAGGTTTCCTCCATTTCAATCCCTAGAACTAGAACTACCCTATCATGTGCCATGTGCATTAGCAATAGCACGTGACCATCTGCAACTGCACGTGACCATCTGCACGTGACCAACTGCACGTGATCTGTGCACGTGACCATGTCAAGTGAAAGTGTTGACCGCGTTCTCCAGCCTCAAAGTATCTGACATCAGGTTTGTCCCCACCAAATGGTCGCACCCGGAGCCCCACAACGCAACTCTCCCGCCTCCTGAGCCGAGAGCCGAGTGCGAGGCGGAGCCGAGGGCCGAGTGCGGCACGAGGCCGTGCTGACAGAAGATCCCGAGGAGGACGAGGGTATCCTCGCTCTCGTTGCTGCCGAAATAGTAGCTTCCGAACCGGAGCCGGGCCTGAAACCACAGAACTTGTGAAAATCAGGGGAGTCTGCTAAGCAAGGTCATTGGAATCAGGGGTGCTGATTTAAACCAGATAGCATTGCTGGTAGAATTGGTTACTGAATGAATTATCTTTACTAATCTAGCAGTAAAAGGGTTACCAAGATATACCCTGACTCTCTATGCTCCCCTCCCGTCTTTACCTGATGCAGTGTCTCTAGTGCAGCAGTGTCCGCTACTGCAGCGATGTGATCGTTAATGAAAACCAGAGTCTGGGCAGCAGAGAGACTCGACATGATTCCCATGTAGCTGGCACTCTGCCAAAGGAAGGTGAATTGTAAGAGAACAGGTAGAGACATGGAAAGGGATTAAAAAGAAGGGATAAGGAGGAAGGGGGTGGGAAATGGAAGGGACCAGGTTCATCACCATTCCTACACCTGACAGCAACCCTGCATTCCTCACTAATAACTCACTAATAACTCACTAATACCTCACTAATAACTCACTAATAACTCACTAATAACTCACTAATAACTCACTAATAACTCACTAAAAACACACTAATAACTCACTAATAACTCACTAATAACTCACTAATAACTCACTAATAACTCACTAATAACTCACTAATAACTCCCCTGATAACTCACTAATAACTCACTAATAACTCACTAATAACTCACTAATAACTCTCTAATAACTCACTAATAACTCACTAATAACTCACTAATAACTCACTAATAACTCACTAATAACTCACTAATAACTCACTAATAACTCACTAATAACTCACTAATAACTCACTAATAATTCACTAATAACTCACTAATAACTCACTAATAACTCACTAATAACTCACTAATAACTCACTAATAACTCACTAATAACTCACTAATAACACACTAATAACTCACTAATAACTCACTAATAACTCACTAATAACTCACTAATAACTCACTAAAAACACACTGATAACTCACTAATAACTCACTAATAACTCACTAATAACTCACTGATAACTCACTAATAACTCACTAATAACTCACTAATAACTCACTAATAACTCCCCTGATAACTCACTAATAACTCACTAATAACTCACTAATAACTCACTAATAACTCTCTAATAACTCACTAATAACTCACTAATAACTCACTAATAACTCACTAATAACTCACTAATAACTCACTAATAACTCACTAATAATTCACTAATAACTCACTAATAACTCACTAATAACTCACTAATAACTCACTAATAACTCACTAATAACTCACTAATAACTCACTAATAACTCACTAATAACTCACTAATAACTCACTAATAACTCACTAATAACTCACTAATAACTCACTAATAACTCACTAATAACTCACTAATAACTCACTAATAACTCACTAATAACTCACTAATAACTCACTTATAACTCACTAATAACTCACTAATAACTCCCTAATAACTCACTAATAACTCACTAAAAACACACTAATAACTCACTAATAACCCACTAATAACTCACTAATAACTCACTAATAACTCACTAATACCTAACACTTTATATACCTGTGGAGAGGAGCCAGCCATGACAGTGGTAAGAGAGCTAGCGTTGAGGGAGCAGCTGGCGTTGAGAGGACTGGCTGTCAGCGTCTGCTCCAAATCAGACACTGAATCGTGCCCAGGGATAGGGATCTTTGCTTCCTGATCAGGGCACAGTGAGATGAATTCTACATACATCGCTCCGGTGAGCGCTAGATGTGTTCTTTGCCCACATTTCATGTGAACATTTAGCTCATGTTCGCTTCAATAAGTAGAATTCTAATTCCCCGTAACGTGGTGCTTCGCACCACAGGGGAAATTTTAAATTTAGATTACGTAGCACATGAAGGTGCATCGGACAAGTGGATTTACGTTCTTAGAATTCACACAAAAAAGTGGCGGTTAAAAGTTGAAAATAATCGTGGCTCAAAATTTTATTTCATGCCCTTGAACCACCGAACATCACTGAAGACTCACGTTACAGGGCGAAGTTTCCGTGCTATCAGGAAGATCAGAGTTCGTTGTCAGGGCGGGTATCGTCAGGGAGGGCGTTGTCAAGGTGGTGTCAAGTTCAACGGTGTTGTCAAGCTCGGTGGTTGGGGAAACCTGAAGTATAATAAAGGATTTTGTGTTTTCTTTTTGATTTTTATATAAAATATTCATAGTTGTAAGGTTTAGGTTATAGGCGGGTCTTAGAACGTTTAAAAAATTGGAAAATTTGGTAATCTAATTTTAAATTTGGGCTATAAATTGAAGCAATTCTTGCAGCGAGTTTATGGATTAGCAGCAGCATTTTCTGATTTCGGAATGGGAAAATCGTTGTTTTAGATGAAAGTGTAATACTTTTTGATACTTTAATTTAAGATCACGCATGAAGAACAAATAAATTAATTCCTTTAAATATTCAAGTTGTGCCATGATAATATAATATTGTTATGATTACTCAATAACAAGAGTATTCGATAAAGATTTAAGCCGCTAAAATCAGCCCTGTCATTGGTGCAAATGAAACTCAAACCGTGAAATTTAACCAGCTAAGCTGCGCTATTTGAACGATGGGCTAAGACGCGCACTAGCAGCACTAACAATCGTACTCTCTAAAATTTGGTGATTTTCCATAAAAAGTTGTCATCGACATTGGTTTGTACTGCAGCGCACGTACGTTTACATGGTCGTACTTCTAGATTTATTGATCAACTCAATATTTGATCCAATTTCAAAACAAGCCACTTGTGACTTGTATGCTGTATTTGTTTATTCAATCTTGATGTATTGTAGCTATCTGAGTTTCAATTAATTGCTGAAATAGCACCATGAACCATACATCTATCTTATTAGCTGGGCTTTTGAATTTTATCGAGTCGAAACACAAATTTATCAAAATTAAAGCAAACCAAATGAAACCTCTCGCATTCAAACGTTTCTGATCCCACACAGTTTTGTCAACAAATCAAGTTGTCTCTCCATTGGCTTATGTTGTTCACTGAGATTGCAGTTAGCAAATTCTCTGCTTGTTTCTGCATTCTCACTGGTCATCGTCCTTTTCCTCTAAAAGCTCATTCGAAGGCCCTGCCACCTCCCCATCCCCTGTTTCTTCATCCAGATCTTCACATTCCTCCTCGAGATCAAGGCGCTCTAGCTCCACTGTCTCAGATTGTGTTACCCTCTGCACTTCGATATGTTCGACTTCGTCATCCATTCCAACACAGCACAAGAACATGGATATGCGTAGGCAGCAGTAGATCACGGCATTCTTAATCTGGAGGATAGGGATGGAGTAATCATCGGTACCTGGCAACTGTAAACCGCTCAGTATTATCCATAATCATTCTCTCAAATAGGTTTTAATGACAAGTAAAAGCTATATCTCACTTCATTCACTTCAATTAAGCAGTTTTATATTTGCCTTCATTACCTGTTCCGATGTTTCTGGTTTAGTGTCTGGATTGTCTGCTCTCTCATCCCTCTTTATATGACCCAGCCTGTCTGCTCTGTAACTGTAAACGGGATATGTCAGGGTTTTATCCGGAAAGTACC
Source organism: Beroe forskalii (assembly GCA_011033025.1). Classification (NCBI taxonomy): domain Eukaryota; kingdom Metazoa; phylum Ctenophora; class Nuda; order Beroida; family Beroidae; genus Beroe; species Beroe forskalii. The sequence continues at coordinate 5,504 of WFMF01000283.1, read as the reverse complement.
CCCTGGTCGCACGGAATTCAGTTTCACATCTCAAACAAATTATACAAATATTACTGAACCAAATGGAGTCGAAACGCCGCAATTTTTTGCAGGGTGGTAGAAAATGGATTTAGCTGGCTTTAGTAAATACAAAATTCGTATTGATGCTTTACTTTTCTCGTAAAGGAATAAAAGGCGTTATAATGAACCATCGCTCAGGGCTGTTTGATAATATTTTTTATGTATTTAATTTCTCGATGTCATATACCTACCCGAATGGTAAAGAAATACTTTGGCCAAGGAAAAGTTGTAGAAGATCTGTCTTTCTGTTTGAGCCCCCTTTGGTTCTGATCAGGATAAGGGTCTTCTCTCGGTTCAGCTCTCTTAATCTGTCAGAGATTTGATCGAGTTTGAATTTGAATCATTATGATTAGTCCTATGTAAAATGAGAGCCATTCCATTTATAGACCAACTATAATGCTAATTCTATTCAGACTAGACTATATCCCCAGTTCACCTGATTTTGTTGAGTCGTATTCTGCGACGTGGTAATGTGGATGGTACGCACCGGACATGCCCGTCTTTTTCTCTGACCACTATGGGGGTGTAGATCTCGTTCAGCACCTGGAGATGTTTTCTGTGTCGAGCCTTTGCTGGTGTTTGGGGTTGTCAAGTCATAAATAGGGGATGCCTTCACCGAATGTTAATGCTATGGAACTAGATGATATTGATTCTACTAGCATGAGTCAAAAAAGTGGCTTTTTAATCGCTAATATTCCAAATGTAGAGTGTTTCCAGATAATTCCCATACCTGTCCGGGGTCCTCGTTCCCAATATACTCCTCCCAATGCTGTTTGAGGGTTTTGTTGGTGTACGTCAGTATGGACCCTGCTCTGCATACCTTCCTGTCAGCCCTCTGAAACGCAGTCCAGTTAGTCGACTTCAAGAGAATCAATCATTTACTCAGATCGATGCGTATTCTGAGACTGAATGATAGCCAATGGTTTCGAACCTCAGAAAAACCTGCCAAAAACTCGATTCATTGTAACATGTTTCCCAGTTCACACTGATAATTTTGCAACCCTTACACTAGATACCCGGTAGGCAGCCTGGACTGAGGGTGGTGTGTAAACAGAGCTCCTCCTTCTCTCCTCGATCTGATGACGTTGGTCATACTGCTTAGAAAACCCGGCCTCGATCTTGTGCTTGATTATTTTAGAAACAATCATGGTTTGTCCTGGATTTTGTCACAATCATCGCATATTTTACTGTTAGAATGTGCACGGGCAAAAGAAGCAAAAGCAAACCTATCGTTGCAAATGGCAATGTTTGATAATCCTTCGTACCAGTACCACATTTCCCCAACTCGGTGCCAATCTAATGGGTCACCTATTAGAAGGTAAATTGTTGTGGTTGCTGACGATTTCGATTGGACAGTCCATGACAAATTGTTGTTCTGCCTGTCTTCAGACTTCCAGTTACACTACGAATGTGACAGAAGTGATTACATCATTAACTAATTGCGTGATTCCATAACGATAATGGTGTAAGTTCAAAGTCATTATGCTATTTTCTCTTGAGTATCTCCATATTTCTCCATTCTCAGTACACGCACACTTGTTTGATATTTTGGCAAGAGTAAATTCCTCCTCTTTGGTTTGAATTTAATGACAGCAAACAGAAACTTCCGGTTTGATTATGTCCCGTGGGACATAATCAAACCGGAAGTTTCTGTTTGCTATGAGACATTATCACCGATTTTCCCATACCAAGAACCAATGTGTGGGACACACTCAACTCGATAGTTTTATCCAAGCCAGAAGGGACCGGGGGCTCCTTTCACTAAAATTTAAAATTCATAAAATATAAATACTTTTCCGCAATCCGCACTTCCAATCTGGCAGTCTTTAGATATATCCCTTGAACCATAGGACTCTTATTTAGGACTCTCAAGTTACAGTCTCAAGAGAGAGTTAGTCTCAGACTCAAGTTAGTCGCAAGAGTTAGTCTCAAGTCAACCATCTAGTCTTCAATAGTCTTCAACCATAGTCTTCAATTTCTATTTTCTCCTCTGCTTCGATTCTGCGCCATTTCCTTCCCCTTGAAGTTGGATTAGAGCAAAATGAAAAGATGTCCTCAAGAATAAGGTCTCATCTCTAAGGTCTCGTATCAGTATGTACGATCATTAAAATCAACTAATATCTCGTACGAACAAATGGACGGTGGTAATGTGGAAACTCGTGATATAATGTCAGTACCTTAGTCAGTATCTTGTAAATAATTCTGATAATCGCAGTACCTTATAAGTAATGCTGACAATCTCTTGTTCCATTACTGGATCTGCTGATGCCAGCTGCTGACTGGCCTCGTACCGTTTGCTGAGGTGATTTGCAATGTGGTGCTTGATGACCTTCGGGATAAACTCGTGCGTAATCGGTACCGACATGCTTTTATTTTACGGAGAAATGTCGGTTGTTTTGTAAGTGTAACGGCTGAAACAGCAAATACAAAAGATAAACGGATGGAAATCAGCTCGCAGCCCCTGAAGCAAATCAGCTGTAAGATTCAAATAAGCAAACACTGACCTGTAGCTGAATGATACCAGTTTCAGCTTCACTTGATCTGGAAGTGCAGGTGAATGTTTTGTAATTTGAGGTCGATAATTGTCTAACTCGAGGGGAAATCTGGCCGTAATCTTACAATTCAGTAGGCAAATGTATAATTTGTAATAGGAACTTAAACATCAACTGCAAGCTGTCATTCGAATGAAATTTACTAATTGCTGTTGTGGATAGTGTTGAATAATAAAAGGAGCGCAATCCTATTGACACTGGCGTGATTACTACCTAGATGAACTTCCTGGTTGTCTGTGAATTTGATATTGATAATTCCTGGACAATTATATATATTATATTTTGTAGTTTCAAATACTGACAGCAGTTCTCTTATTGGATCGGATTCTGATGTCAAATTATGAAATTATACGAATGTCACTATGAACAACGCTGCTTTGAGAGCAAATAACGCAGATACGACCCCGATAGAGAGAGACATGAAGAACTAGACAAATCGTCATTGTACTTGTAGGCAGTGGCGACTTTTTTATGTCGTGCCCATCCAATAATAGCCATCGTTATTGACAAATTATAAATGCGACATTCGGCATGGTGCCACTAACTCAATCACAATGGTGATCGCCGGACATCCATTGTCGATTAAATGTTAATCATTGACGACATTCGACAATGTAATTGTCGACATCGATCTGACAATCTCATTCACTATCACAATCTATTAACTATCGCCAATCCATCCCTGTCGCCAATCCATCCATAACTATCATCGTCAATCTATCCATATCGCCATTCTATCCACTATCGCCAATCTATCCACTATCGCCAATCTATCCACTATCGCCAATCTATTCACTATCGCCAATGATTCGATTTCATTAGATCCTTCTATGGTCATCCATAATTCATTAAGGACGTCCGCAAAAATTTAGGCCATTTCAGACCCTCCCCCTTTGTCGCATTCCAAAAACCCTCCCCAGCCCCCCTGAACAGTGAACAGCCGCATTTTTGCAGAAATCTCGGTCTCCTAAGGAATTAAAAATTGAGGAATTTCGCGTGTGAAATAAATCAGAACAAAATAAGAATCGCCCATATAGCTCATATCAAAACTCATAATTAAAAGAATGACAACAATACAACATTCGTATTCCATATCAATCAAAGTATCGTAATACTAATACTATTGTCTAATTGTTCATTATATTTGATAGCTATATTATTAACATCAACCATATAAGGAGGTAAATGTCTAACAGTAGTGTCAATTGAGAGTCTCCAATAGTAATTTAAACCTAAGACTAATTATAGTTTATACATGTATCATTATGTGATCAATAAAAACCCTTGATAAAATATGCCCTTTGATAACATTATTATTAATAACACCATTCAATCTCATATGGACATTTCAAAGCTCCCTAAAACGACTGCATATATATCATAGCTTAAGTTTTAACCCACTCACAGCCAACGCCATGGCTCAACAATCAGCACGCATTTTTTGCAAATCGTTCTGCTGATTGCTTCAAACCAGAAACCCAACGCAGGAGTATGAGTAAAGTATGAGTAAAGGTTGTATGTTTATGGAGGTTGGAATTTGGAGATGTTTCGGACAAATCCCCATTTTTCACACACCATGACAGTTCAAAATGACGTCATTATCATATGTTTACTAGAGCAATGACGAATGAAAGATCCCCAAATTGCACCCTACCAAATTTGCTAAAACCAAAATTTTACTCCACATAAATATACCTTAAAGGTAATCTAAAATACACACCGGTCAACAGCAATAGGTAACGAAGCCATATTCAATCAGGGTATAGGTTGTGTGGCAAAATTCTTATAAAACCATTATATAAAAGACTGCATTCAAACTAAAATGATTCAAATAATCAGGCATGTGACGATTAAATTAGTACTAAAATGTACCTAAAATTAATCCAGCGTGTGACAAAAATTAGTTGCTTATATATTAGCCATGGTATTCAAACAGGGCCAAGATTTACAATACGTTAAATTATCAAAATTAAAAAGTAAGTATATATATAATATCATATTGTAATAGAATATTGTATCAATCACCACATTATTTCTGAATCTTATTGTATTTTACAAGAATAACTCGATTTAACATGATATTGGGTTGAATCTATCACGAGAAGTTTCAGGTTCAGTACTTATGTCGTTTTTCTAAAGTTAGCCCTGGTTATAAAAGGCCCCCGAATGATAAACTCAAATTTTTCCATTTCATGCTGGAATACGATTTACCAGTTGAAATAGGAGGTAAAAATCAAAAAAATTTGACGTTTGATCTTGTTGCCAGACGTTGTCTGGCCCATACTCCCATATTTTAAAGTGGGCTAGGCATTACCACATGTTACGTGTCCCTGTTTGTTCGCGCTTGCGCGCGCTTTTCGTAGAAAAGTCACAAACAGGGCCACGCAACAATGGTAAGATTCGCTCCTCAGCTCGGGGCGCATATTTTACGCCCCTTATTAAGTGATTCAACCATATTTGGGCATTAATTGTTTGAGTGTGCGTCGTACGCCGCGCTCTAGGTTGAGAGTCACTCTAGCAGAGATGACCATATTTTGAGATCCTCCAAATCGCGTTGGATAAAGTGATGACGTGGTCAGGTTTAACAGGCGTTCCTTGAAATAATTGTCAGGTGATACCCATATATGGAATAAACTATCTGCTGAGCACTAGAGTGAGAATGTGTCCATTTCCATAAACAGTTGATGTTTTTGCAGTTCGTTTCCCTATTTTCTTCATTAAATTTTTTTGTTTTTTGTGGCCCACCCCTCTTTTCTAAATTTTTTTCAATTGGTTTTTTGGGGTTTAAAGGGGGAATTGATTTTTTTTGCTTGTGGGGGATTTGGGTTTTTTTTAAAATTTTTGGGTTTTGGGCCCCGGCCCATACTCCAAATTTTCAAATTTTTTTTATTT